>JAHZNJ010000452.1:0-17624 GCA_027744475.1 Lepidocyrtus cf. sotoi NNG-2020
ATTTTTTGCTTGTAAGGGTAATAAGTAAACAATTGTCTACCGTTTACCACCTTATCACCAAACAGTTTTTCTGTTTTTATTTTTGGTTTATTATTGAGTTGCGTTTATAGTTATGATTGGACTTGACATTTTTTTTATACGTAATCGCAGTTTCTCAATAATTTTCGACTATTATGCAATTAATCGTAATATAATTTGAAAAGTGGATACATAAAAAATCTTTAAATTTAAATGCGTTTAGAAGAGCAATTACGTTTTGTATAATTTTTCTAAAGTGTTTCGAGGTTTTAAGGTTCCGTACAAGCTGTGCATAATAGCACTCCCTCAACACTCTCTGAAATTGATATGCTTTAAGAAGAGTTTAGACAAATTATGCTTTCTTTGTTTCTCCACCAGCAAGGGATACAAAAAAGCGTTATAATATTATTGGCAGAAGAAGAAGAAGCTCTATCTCGTTTTGCTGTAAGCGAGAGAGAATTTTTCTTATTATTATTTCCAGAGAGAGAGATGCAACATGAATAAATTTATGTACCCCCTGCCAAAACAAGCTTTTTTTTGACCTGCTGACCATTTATTTTTTGATGATGATAATGTTAACCGGCTGCTGTTTTCTTATCTATCGTAATAATAAGAATCAGAGGAGTGATCATGGAATCATCCTCCTTTTCGTATCTTGTTAATAATTTTTAGTTTTGAAGTGGATGTTTTTTGGGAAGTATCGTTATTACTACCGTTTATATGATAAAGAATTTATGTAACAATGTCGTTATGTATTCAACAAGTCTTTTTTAATAATATGCTAAACACTTTGCTGGACGTTTACTATCAAAAAAAGAATTTCTTCACTTTTGTTGTTGTTGTTGTTGTGAAATATTGAAAGGAACAGCAGCCTCATTAGCATGCGTTTCTCTTCTGGAGAAGATTCTAAAGCAACTGAGTCTGGAGTAAAGAAAAGATATTTAAACGAGATTATATATACAAAAGTAGGAGGTACGAACTAATTATTAGTAAAACATTTATTTAAAGGCTTGTAATTTATATTCTATACGTTAGTTTCGGAGATAATAGAGCAAGCATAATATTCTTATTTAGAGTATAACCGGTTTGATATACGTTACGTATAATATGATTATGAAGTCTAGTTTTATAAAGTGAAATGGGTTGGAATATATAATTTTTTGATGAGAGTTTTCTTCGGTTTTTATGACGTGTTGCTGGAGGGGCTGCTAGTTGGAATTCTCTTTTTTGAGTGATTGGATTCTTTATTGGTAGGTTTAGAATATAATTAAAGTTAAATTAAGTTTAATTATAACGTTTAATTTGAAATTTGGTTTTTGGGTAGGTACTTAGGAGAAGAGTTTAATGTTTCTGAACTGTTAATAAGTAAAACAGGTGCGTATATTTTAGAAAAACGATTAGACAAGCTTCTTGTGTTTTAATAGTATGTCGTAAAAAATATATATTAATTTTACTACTACTACTGCTTATGTTTAATAAAGCGTGAAAATATATCAAGTCTAGTATAAGCGTAAAAAGAATTATGACTTCTGTATTTTGACACATATGAGTTTCTTTTAGATTTTTTTTAAACTATATAGCTTATTTACTACGAGATGCATTTTAGTTTTTAAAGGATTCGAATAAATGACTCCTTTGTGAGTTTACTTTTTTAAATAAATTCTTAAAAGAATCCATCTTTTGAAACAGAAGAAAAGAATTTTGATGGAACATTTCTTATTTTTTACGATCTTTTTTTATGACTCTTCCAGCTAATTCTAATCATTATGGGAGTGTGTTTAGAAAATAGATTATGGTTTTGTTTTTTTTTTGAAGATTGTTTGTGAGTGTAAAGAAATCTATTTTTCATATTTTTTAAGTGAAAGGAGTGTAAGGATAAAGTAGACGAACGCTTTTGTTAAAAAAATCTGTTGACAATCTTTATGTAAAAACATTTGAGTTTGTATTGAGCTGATGATACAGTAAAATTGTACATGCCATGCTTATTCAATGTTGATGATAGGATGCAAAAATTTATTAGTTTAACAAGTTCAACTCCCAGCTTGCTCCAAGAAATTATTATGCTAAAAAATATTTTTGTATTTTTTATTAAATATTGACATGCGATATGTTCGATTTAAATTCGATACTAATATAAGAATCGGCGATATGCCTGCGGTTGTATGGATTCTCTAAACGGACAGGTTCGTATTAAGCTTAATAATATTCTCTGAAATTATTAATATTACTCAATCGATACGGAATTTTTCTGCTAAAAACTTAAAAAAGCAAAATAATTTTCTCTTGTATTGAACTGCATCGAACGTGTTTTAGTATTCCCAATCATCGTATGATTCATCATCTATCAAAAAACAACTCAAAACTCTTCATCCAAAATTACACACCTCATTTCTTATGCAAACAAAAACTCCAGGTCAATGCCTATATACCTATAATATCCTCAACAATATTAGTAATTCCTACCAAAAAAGAAGAAGCTTCCCAACCGCGCTAACTTCACACCTTCTTTTCTGCTCACAGCATGCTACTATACTGAACCTTAATTGAACACTATTTTTGATAGAATGATTTTATGAGTTTCATATTACCCCAGAATTTATGTCATTAATTAATTATGATGGGATGATAATCGGTTTTTAATTATAAAATGACGTGGAAGAGGAAGTAATTCTGAAAACTAAGTGACACTCCTTCTAAATAGAAAATCATATTTTATATGATGCAAAATGATTGTCAATATAAAAAAGGCGGAGCGATTTTCTAGCAAATGAAAATGAAAAACGAAACACTTGCATTCCACAAATACGAATGAAGTTATCTTTATTTGAATAATTTAATGAACTTTCGGTTAATTATTATTATTTCACAGCAAATGTAAAATTACATGACGATTTTAATACATAAACTTCTAAACTCCAGAATTATTACTACTACGATAATTAGTATGAACAATTTCCTCTTCATCCCCCGAGAATTCATCATCCATAATGAGCTCTTCTTCCTCGTCTTCGCTCATCATCATCATCTCTTCTGAGTAGTGTCTTGTTGATGAGTCTGCGGAAGTTGCTGATGAGGATAAGTTTGAGTTTGTGAATGATAAGTCGGAGTTGTTGTTTGTTTGTTTTGATGATGATGATGATCCTTCTCCTTCTTCTTGTTCTGTTCTTTTGTGTTTTGTTCGGCGGTTTTGGAACCAGACTTTTACCTGTTTTATTTAGATTTGAATTTTTTGGGTTTTATTATTATTTTGAATAATTATTGCAAGATTCTGGACACGGTTATGTCATGGAAATACAAAAAAAGCTACAAAATATTTATGTAAAAAGCTGGGAGTTCTGCGCCTATTAAAAAGTATTCGTTTTTTATTAGACGTTGCTGATTTTGAAATAATTTTAATCTTTTTTGGAAATAGATTTTTGTCTACTCGTAGATTTTAAACCTTGAATTCTAAATGAATTGCAAATGAGTACTGAAATTCTATCAAAAAAACAAAAGTATTTTTACCTGGCCCAAATCGTGGAGGAAACAACCTTGCTTGCCTAGCCAAAAGCCAAGGATAAAGCGGATGAGCGACAGGATGATGCGGAGGATTAGGAGGACCTCCCCAAGGAGGCAATCCCGGGTGATGAGGATGAGGAAAGTTAGGTGGAGCTCCTAAAGGAGGGAAAGTTGCGAAAGGGAGAGATCCAGGGGGACCTAGTTGGGGTGCTGTTTGTGGTGGTAAATGCATTGGGTTTATTCCAACATGAACGTTGTTAATACTGTTTGAAGGGGAGCTTCTGGATTCTTCTTCGGGGGAGCTGCAGGGTTGATGATGGTTTGAAGGGGTGATGACGTTGTTGGGACTAGGAGTTCTTGAGACTGGAGATGGTGTTCTCTTACTTTCTATTGGAGATTCTCTTGGTGAATCATTATTTTCAGTTTTCTTTTCGGTTTTCGGAGAGACTACTGGATTTGTTGGGGGAACGTGAAAGTTGTTGAATCTGTTGAGATGAATTGGTAAAGGACTAACAATCTCGCTATTACTATTAGCAAGTCTCTGTTGTTGATTGAAATGAAGTTGTTGTTGTAAGTGATGATGGAAATTAGCTAAAGGAACGTGCATATTCCTGAACTGATTGAGTAACTCCAACTTCCCGAAATTACTTTGAGAACTTTGAGATCTGTTTATTAATACTTTTGATGATGAGTTGTTGTAGTCCGATTCATCTTCTTCAGAATCATCTTTCCTCCGGATTTTAGGTTCTGTTGCTGCAGACCCACCACCACTAACTATAGAATCTATTGAGAAGCTTATTTTAGGGCGCTGGTGGTGGGCGGCGGGTGGGGGTAACTCAGTTGTTGGTGGTGCTGACGGCATCATACTATTTTGTAATTTTTACTACTGGGGTGATTATAGACAATATAGTGAGGAGAGTTTAAGGAACTTTTTTGACTTTGATTTTTATTATTAGATTTTTTATTATGTTCATTTTGTCGTTTTCGGAGAGTTTATTGGATTTGGTTGTTTTTTGGAGCTCATCTTTTTCTTTTATTTGTAAACGGAGTTCTTCACAAAAAAACACAAAAACTTTTGCTTTTTCGGTTAAACAATTCTTTAAAAGCTTTCCGTAACAATTTCCGTAATTATTATTTTATTTATTTATTCTAGAGAGCTTTAAGTAATTCAGTCTCACTTTCCACCAATCCTCTTTCCAAACTTTTTCAACTTTTCCACAAACAAACTTTCAGAATATTTAGATTTTGTTGAGATCGAGATTCTTTCCTTTCCAAAATATAATTTCCAAACAAACAAAATAAATAGTTTCAAACTAACAATTAACGATTAAGTACTTCAAGGAATGCAGTCTTCAAATAAAAAAACTTAAGTCCACTTAACTTCACAAAAATGTTACTTTTATTCTTTCCTCAGCATTTTCCCCAAACAACACGACGACTTCACTACCGAATGTCTAGGTTTGCAATGAGCAGCTCACGAAACGAGTTGGTGGGTGAAGATCCCAAGTTTGGTGGTGTTTCTTTCTTTCTTCAACTATCCTACGTACGTATATTTACTGTGAAAACCTACACACTCACTCACTCACTCACTTAGCTATAATAATGTGAGCAGCAGAACCTTTTTTTCTCTGACTTGTGTTGTATAATAATGATTATGATACCGATATTACAATAACAATCCTCTCTCTTCTGCCACTTTTCTCCCCTTCTTCTTCTCTTCTTCTTGTTAGCGTAAAATAAATTGTTGTGAGTTGTCTCTCTCTCTCGGTCTCTATCCCGTCGTATATCCCCTAAACAAAAACAAATCAGCTATTGTTACGCCAATTACGCTCATTGCAAGTTAAAGAGGGGATATATAATATAAAAAGGGAATCTGGTGGTGGTGGTGGTGGTGTGCTGAGCTGTCTTCTTGTATTATTAACAATGTGTAAGTTATATTTTCTCTCGACATGTCTCTCTCTAATATGAAAATTGGCTTTTGGGAGATTCTTTTTCGTTACGCTGCTGTTAAAAAGGGTAATTTATATCAATACGGTTGTTACATAATAATGGATCCTACTAATTTTTTTTAGCGGAAGAAGGAGTATTTTTTGTTTGTAAGGAAGTTTACTTGTTTACTGATGATACTATATGAAAAGTACTATTGCAATTTAATTAAAGCACATATCCGTGTTAATTTTTGAAGGCGTTACTTTGTAGTAACTGAATTGAATCGAAGTAAAAAAAGGTGAGAGAGTGATAGCTCCGTTGATGAAGCTAAACTACGATGCTTGTTTCAAAAACGTATTTCACTAATTGAATACTACACATGTACATAACCTTTCACGTAATCATTCCGTAAACTGTAAAATCACTCATTTGCTATATTATAGAAAATGAAAAAAGAAGAATTACATAATATAAATTAAATAAAGTACCTAAAAATAACGCAATCTTGCACGTGGAAGCTTAATTACAACTCTAAAACATGAGAATTGTTTTAACTTGTTTTCTAGATTTTTAAAAAAAATTTCTCTCTCTCTCTCTCTCTAGCAGCGTGATTATGGTTTATATGAATAGGATACTATGCAGAGCAGACATAGTCTTTTAATCACTCAAATTATTTCCATATCACGTAAGAATTAAAAACTAGCAGATAGACATCAATGTGTGGTCAATAGACATGCCCTAGAGGCTTTTATATATAAGTAATAATTATTTTCATTTTCACGAATAATAATTAATTATAAAAAAAAAGAGTAACGAATGAAGTTTAATCACTTGAAGCGATTTTTATACTATTTACTTTCTAGTCTTTAGACATATATGATTATATTTAAATATGTAATTAATCTATTTCATGCTAATTAGAGAGAGTTAACAGCAGAGAGTTTTTGAAACTTTCCAGATGAGCCTTGCCGCTCTATTCATCGGTCTATTGAATAGTATACAAATGAAATGTCATTGAAACAGATTCCTTTTTCTAAGAATCAGTAGTAGCAGCAGCTGAAAATCAAAAACGCTCTATACCCCTACTGATGCTCATGAATGAAGTTATATACACTTCAATGAAGTCAATAAAGTTTTCTTTCTCTCTCTTTGAAATTGAAAAAAAAAGAAGAATGATGAATTGACTCTGTCCTTTCTAAATAATGAACTCGAAAAGTCACTCGATTTACAATAAAGCCAAATAGATTTAAATGATTTCATATATATTAAAGGTGTGAAAGTTTCTTAAAACTTGTGCCACTCGCACTCGTCAATGAAAAATCCTTATGAGCAAAAACATTTTTCTGATAATTCACACCTGGCATGAAATTTTCTAAATGAATAATAGGATCTTCTTCAGAGATTGAATTAGCTCTGGTCTTTCTTTCATTCACAGTCTTTTCTTGTTCACACGGAGGGAAGGCGGGACTTTAGTACTCATTTGTATGATTTTTTTGTTGGGAAGAGAAGAAGAAGTGACTTCATTATTTAGAGAATTGGTCTATTATAGCTTCATCACCGTTTCATTAACTTCTCTCTTTCGTTTTTTTTTGGGTTTTAGGAAAATTGTGAAATTGGGATATTGATTGTGAATGGGAAATTATTAAGTGGACTCGGACTGTGACTTGAATTGTCACATGAAAGTAACAATTTCCAGTACATTTAATTTCGGAAAATAAGCATAAAATTGTATCAAAAGAAGGGTCAAGGGTATTTTTGTGGACAGAGAATAGAAAATATTCTGCTCCATTGCGTACACAGAAGCTGAATCTAATTTTTTCAGATATATTCCCTTTTGTTTAGTGAAGTATCGCATATATAAGCCTATTATATCATCTAGAGTAGAGCTCCTCCTAAAAAATAAACGACACATCTGTTTTCAAGTTGTCAAGCGCGAGGGAAGAGAAGGGGAGGGATTTGCTTTTTATTAAGTTACTTTTGCATTTTGCTAGACACTCTTCTTTATTCCTGTTTCAGTTTAATATCCGTCGTAGTAACAATGAAAATTTGTTTGGGGAAAATAACGACCCAGTTTATATTTTTAACGCATTCATCGTCACACATTTTAAAAACATTTCTTTTAGATATCTAATTTCACTTTACGATCAGATTATTTATTTCATATAATATAATTATAAAAGAGGAAGTTAAAAGTCTGAAAAGTTGTGGACAGAATGAATTAAAATTTCGTTTGTTTTTTTATAAATGCTCGGATATAAAGTTACGTTTCCCTTGTTTCTCTATTTTACATGATTTTCAGGTAACTTCACTCCAGTAATTATTTTTAAAAAAGTGAGAATAGGAGAAAATGAAATTGATATGGGCAGAGGATTTAAACGAAGAACGTATAAAGTTACACACAAGAAGTTAAGTACTCTAAAAATAATTCGTCCCACTCTGAGAAAACAGTCAGCCGCGTTTGTAGTAGGATTTATTCTTTTTGAGAAATCACACTTTGTTTATCTTCTATAGTAAGAGAATCCTATTTAAGGTGAAAAAGGTGAGAGACTTTTGAAATTACACTTAACTTTTATATTCAAATGCGGTAATGTAGAAAAGTGTCATTCTTTTGTGTAACTTTTATCATAATCGAATTCCTATTATAAGTGTTTAGCAAATTGGAAGAATAACACAAAAACTTCTTTCTTTGTGAATCATAAACGCGAAAGAAAAATTGAACAAAAATTCGTTTCTCTCTCAAAAAGTTATAACGGCGATTGTGTATTCATGAACTTCCACTTTACACTTAACAATACGTTATAATCCACTCAAACGCAAACCCAAGGGAACTTTTATAACTCGAAGGTTTTCCAAACAAAAACTTATCAGCAATCGCATCATAACAACAACAACAAAACCACATCATCTCACCACTTGACTTTTTTTTTCTTCTCTCAAAAAACCTTTTTTCTTCTCTTTTATAAAAAGAATTCTTCTTTTATTATTAAGCGTTGCTCTTTTCATCAACAAAAACACTTCTTTCAAAAAAAATGTTTCTGATTTCAATCACGCCCACTGGCCATATTCGTTAAAATTCATGGAGATTTTCACAAATATAAAAAAAGTTCCTGGATCCTGTGTTACCATAACCTTCCTTCACGTGTATTTTGTTCTTTTCTTTTGAAGAGAGATTTTTACACGAAGTGATTTACTGTTTTGAAATCAATATCGTTTTATCAATCGACTCTATCGGGGATTTAAATTACTGATGACAATATAGAAGTCTTTTATTGAGTTTATATTATAGAAAATTGTAATTTGTGTTCATTGTTGTTTTGAGATGCACATAAGAGAATCGTATTCGTACCTGGTATGTGTATGTTGATAATTATCAATTGTCACTGTACATAGAGCTCATTAAATGTAACTGTTAATCGAATTAATTTAAAATGAAACTCGATACTTCACATTATTAAGATAATTTTGTAATTTATATGTAAAATAATGGGACAAGCATTGTTTAGAACTGTTAGAACTTAAAGGAAGTTGAATTGCAGGCGGTTTAGTAAGTAATAATTCTGTGACAAATGTCACCAAACTAAATTACATTTAAACAATTAGAGTAACTCTTTTGCATACATTCTTTTTTAAACTTGAACTTGATGCTAGTAGAGGAATGCAGGATACGGTATGTTTGTATCCGCTAAGTACACCAAGACTGAATGAGAAGCTTCAAAACTGGTTCTTTCTGACAAGCAAAAAAAATGACGATGATTACTTAAATATGATGATATTCTTGTAAAATGATAAATATTTTCCGCTTTACACACCACCACACGCTAATAAAATAATGTGTAGTTAGGAGGATGGGATCTGATTTTTATTCGCTACTGGAACTACGTTATAACACTGCAGGGTGTAGTTAGGTCAGGTGAAGCTCCCCACTTCCGTTATCATATGAAGAGATTGATGTCAGTATATTTTTATTGGTATTTAAATATTCTACGCTTTAAAAACTGTAAAAGAAAAAGCATCAGGTGTGGTAAAAGTAAAGTTTGTATCATTCATTTAATATAATGATTGCAAGTTTATTATTGTGGTATAATGATAACACACTACTTACTACCCGTATCATTATAACTAATAACTTGTTTTTTTTTAAGAGAAAAAGTTTAATGTTGTAAAAATATGTCTCTTCATTATTACAATTGTAACAAATTGCTTTCACGTTATTTCTCTTTTAATCTTTATATAAGAAACGCAATTTTAAGTACTTTATATTCTTAATTAAAATTTAAAAGTGCTTCTTGAAATCTTTTTTCTTCGTGTGTTCCTTTTCACAATAGCATGGCTCACGAAAAAAAGAAATTGTAATTGTGTGATAAAATAAACCCTACGATTTTTAGGATTTTTGTTTGTTATACGCATTTTTTTTACTTCTGCACGAAAGTATCCGATGATGAGGGTAATAAAAAGTGACTAAATTGCTATGAATGAACGAATATATAGTCTAAATAACTCAAGCACGAAATTTTCTTGCAAGAACGTTCGTGTAATTGAATTTATTTAACATGTAAAACTAAAATAATAGAAGAAGAAAAGCAACAATTTTAATAGAAAATCGTACTCTAATTTAAAGAAATAATATTTCAATTTTCAGAGGTGGCTTCTTTGAAACAACTTCTGCTGACGTTTTCTCGATACGTTTTTTTGTAGAGAAAATAGCAGCAGCAGCAGCAAACAAATAAGTGGATTCAATTACTGTATAGTAAACGTGTAATTATTGACCTAAACTAGGTATTCTATCATGTCAAAAGCTTTTATATAGATTTCACGGAGCTTTTATATATAGTCTGGAGATAGGATTGTCTCAACAAATTGCAATTGTCTGTCAGTGTTAATGATGGCATTTTTTTCTTTAATATATAATTTAATAATTTTTAGGATCTACCACACGTGAAAATAATAATCAAGACTTTTTTGTTTACTTTTCATATACCAATTTTTTATTTTTGATTATAGTAATGATAGAATTCATCCCAACTGTAAAGAATACAAACGTTTCTCAATAATATCACCCACCACCACGTAGTTTCAATACTAAATGATATTACTTAGGAACCATTTATTATACGCCATAATTAATTGACTCCACGTAGGTTTTAGATAGTGCTTTCATATTAACACAGACATTTTTTTGGATTATAATTTTGCAATCCAATTAAAACCTTCTTGTTACGTAATCCAAGTGAAATTGCGTAGAAAATTATTGGCAGAGATAAAATGTTTTGGAATCACAAAATGCAAAATCTTTTAAACGATTAGTATCGTGGTCATCCGAAGATATATAAAATGTTCCGCATCATTTTTATTACTTTTGTCTTAACACTTTTATTCATTCTCACACTAAAAAAGGAAAAACTTCTATTCTCCTATTTAGGAAGTTTTTTACAGCAACAGTAACTTAAACGCACCGTCAAAACGTCATTGTTGCAGTTGAGAGTAGAAGAGAATCCTTTTTCTCTCTTCAATAATACTCCGCTCATCGTCATATCCCAAAAAAATGCAAGGCAACCGCGCATCGAATACTCAAAAGGGTTTCTACAACAACAGCAATAATGAGAAAGAAAATAGCCAGAAGTGACTACGACCAGCATAAATATTGTAAAATAATATGAGAAGAACGTCACTCATCCAGATGCATGGACTCTGCGTTATGCATTTTTATTAGCATATTAATCATTCTTGAAAGAAGTTTATATTTTGTGTGTATGCGTATTACTTTGTTAGAATGATCCTCCGCGATAGATAGAAAGGATATTTGTAAACGAGACAGATACTTTTTTAAATGGATGATGATTATGAGAAGAATGGTCAATTACAAGCTATGGTTTCCTATTCTCTAGTTGAACTTGCACACACATAATAGCTTAAAAGTTTTTTTTATCTGACGAGCATAAGGTTAAGTATGTATACAATTTGCCAATCGTCAGTTGTCTCATTTTTAGGATTCTCTTCTTCAAATTTTTTCCGTGCAAAATGAGGCTTTTAAGGGAAAAGAGTATTTTCGAAGCAATTTGGAAAGGAATGCAAGAGAAGAAGGAGGAGGCACATAATAATTGGTTAAACATTTATTTAAGGTGTAATTTATTTTGATCGTAACTTAAACAGTTGTTGAGGGGGGAATCTCTATCTGCTGCCAGGTAAAAAAGAATAATACCACGTAAGTGGCAGAAGGTTGCTTTAATTTATAAATAATGGTATCGGGGTGGTAGCTGGTGTAGTGTGGAGATGATAGAGAAACCGGTTTTTGAATTGTTTATTAAAACGGATGATGAACGAAGGTTTTACTAGAGAGGAAGAAGGAATGATGATTCTTTGCTGGTGCTCTCACTTCATTCTCTCCTCGAATGTATTTAGAGAACTGCTGTGTTGAGGTTATAATAATCATTAATATTTTTTTTTGTAAGGAGGATGAAATTAATTTATTGGATGTTTTTCTGAGGAAGCATTCAACGTTTTATTTCATTTCGAGTGTAATAATAATTTCTTAATGCTTTTTGTTTAAGACACTTCAAGTTAGAAAGATTGACTTGACCAACAGAGTGATGGTCAGATTTTTTTTTTGAAAGGAAGTGTGGAATAAACATCTTAATATGGCAGGTTTATATTAACTTTTGTAAATAATAATTTAGGGCAGATTTTGTGCTTTTATATAAAGTTTGCGTTATTGTGAAGGAGCGGTATAGAAATGATCGTGAGCTTTTTGTTTTAAGAGATTGTTAATTTAAAAAACATTAAGGTTCAATTAAAAATCATTTATTGTCTTAAAGGATTGTTCAAGGTGGAATGGGCGAGGGTGTTTGACATTTTTTATTTGAAGTTTATTTTTTATGGATAAATTTTATGATAAAAGTTTAATGTTTTGGAATTAAATTGTTTTTAAGGATCAAGGTAGCGTTCGTTTTATTAAAAGTATCAAAGTTGATTAAATTCTTTGTGAAAGTATGACACACACACTTTAATAAAATAAATGTAAAACTTCAAGTACTTCCGATCCTGTCGTCGTTTTAACTTCATAGTTAATCGACATCTCCTGTTATTCATTTCATTTCTGTTAAAAAAAATTCTTGCTGCTAAATTTTTATGATCAAACTGAACTTCATAATCGATTTCCTTNCGTCGTTTTAACTTCATAGTTAATCGACATCTCCTGTTATTCATTTCATTTCTGTTCAAAAAAATTCTTGCTGCTAAATTTTTATGATCAAACTGAACTTCATAATCGATTTCCTTCTTAAAAAAATTTGCATACCAAAAAAACTGACCGATTCATACGAGTTATACACAAAAGAAAGTAATAAAGAGAATCCGGATGAGTAGCTAGAAGGAATGCAGATAAGAAAAAAATTAAATGGGAGAAAGAAGTGGCGAGTTAATCGAAAATTCATTCTTTTTTATCATCATCATCATCAGAAAAGCTACTTCATGATAGAATTATACGCATTTACGATACAAATAACAGCGTAATTATAGGCTTTAAAATGATAATAAAAATGTAAAAAGAGAATGAATGCTCGTTTAAAATTCAGAAGAAAGGAAAGGATGGTGAGAGAATTGCGATGTTTTTTTATTTTTCGATGAATATTATTAAAAGCGAAAAATTATTAATAAGCTGTTAAAATGGGGAAAACGCACACATTTTCATTCTTTACTTGCGATGAATTTTTAATTGAAAAATTCTTTATGAAACCTGTCAGAACGGAACGATAATGGGATTGACGCGATTCTTTTTTCTGTGCCAGAAAAATTACAATTTTGTGTTAAAAAGTTTAACGAGAAAGTACGTTTAATTGTAAAAATTGACTTGGATAATTGATTTTTGCTTCTTTGATAATTTTATTTACACTTGATCTGTCTTAAACTTAATCGCGTGTCAAGTCACCCCAACGCAACGTCTTTTGTAAGAATCCTTTTTTAAAAGAAAACGGGAATTGTATAATGTGTAAACAACAAGCCCACATGGAAATGATTAAGATGAGCAAACGGAGAGGAGGATGCAAAGTCAGCTCATAAATAACGGGGTTGATTTACAATGCTCATTTTCAAAAAGTTTTCTCGAATAATAATAATAAAAAAGGTAATTACTATTGAAGCTACAAATCAAGCTGTGTGCTTTCATGTCTTTTTAGAATAAAAATTATTACTAAATAAACATTTGTGTAGTTTAAAGAATGGATTAATTTGGGATTATATATGAAATGGCGATAGTGTCATGTACTTAAAAAAAACTCCAAAACTGCAAGCAATTAACGAATATATATGCAAAGTGCAAATAGTCTGATAATTCATCAAATGTGAAGTGAAATTAAACAAACTTGTCCAATTTATATTCACAGTAATGATTATGCAAAAAGTTTTAATACGGAGAAGAAGAAGCGAAAATGTTTTTATACAACGCGACCCGGGTGGCTATAAGTCTCTGTTTATAATTTTTTAATTAAACTTTTTAATTTGCATATAACACCTGTGCTTTGAGTGATTTTTGCGTAGAAAATATATTCTTTATCTTAAGGAGAGACCTGAGGATTACGTTTTAATTAAGAAAGAATCTTTTAAATTATTAAAAAATTCTATCCCAAAAGAATCCTCAAGACCAATCCTAGATTTTATTGACCACTTGATTTCCCTTTTGGCAATCCAACAATCATAATAAAATAACAAACATTATTGTAGTTTACCGAAATGAAGAGAAGAAGGCGAGGAGAGATAGAAAAAAATAAATATCTTAATATGGGCATTAAGACGTGAAGAACCCAAGCTGTGATGCTAACACCTTCCCTCTCTGACTTCTTCACAGCATGCTTTTAATTTCAGCGTGCCAAAAAGACAATAACAATGATAATATTATTATGAAGCTCTCTTTCTCATCGTTATAGCAATACTCACTCGCGAGTCTATCGTTTAATTTATGAATTGTTTTTTTTATTCAAGCTTGCATGTTGGATAAACAGATTCAATTTTGCTGTTGATATTTTTAACAATTTTTTTGTATCAAAACGAATTTTTTAAATTCATAATAAGCTTTTGATTAACTCGAATCTGACACGCTATTACTACGAGTCTCCCTTAAAACAGATTCAATTTTGCTGTTTATATTTTTAACAATTTAATTTTTTTTGTATCAAAACGAATTTTTTAAATTCATAATAAGCGTTTGATTAACTCGAATCTGACACGCTATTACTACGAGTCTCCCTTATGAACTAAGAATCCTCAACAATGACACTGCTGCTGCAGCTAATTAACCTTTAGGAACGAGATTCCAGTACACGTTAAACCCAACCATTATTATACACAAAGATAATAAATTTAATTATTACCTCAATTTCACACGTAGTGACAAGTATATGCACGAGGGAAATGCATCGTCTGGGTGGAGGAACTATTTACATCGAGATGGTTTTACTGGAATGTTGGAATTTCCTTCTACCATGAACCATGCAAATGCATACGTACAATGAAAGAAAAAAAGGTTTTTACTGGAAGTTCATCCATTCTCTAGAAAAACTCGTAGTTTAGGCTGGACCAGTTTTTACAAGCCAGTAGGTTAAACCACCACCGGACGATCATCATCATCATCAATTTTCTTTAACTACGGTGGTGTGTTCTTGAGAGAACCGCATTCCTTTTGTTCCTTGCTTGCACCTGAAAGCAGTTCGCCTATTAAAAACAAAAGCATTTTATTAGGATTTATCCAGTTTACAGCAATGATACTTAAATATGTCAACTCTCTGTTCAATAAAGTATTCTCGTTGCATCAGAGAAAAAGATTTCTTTCAAAAGAATAAGAGAAAATTCTTGAGTAAATCGCGTGAAAGGAACGTTACTTACTCTAAATTTAACAACCCTATTGCCTGCGCTGTTGTAGGTTCTCATTCCTTTCCTCTTTTTTATCGTAATAATAATTATTGGTCACCCAAAACCCAAGAGTCTTTATTATTCACGTAAGTAGGGTTAATTTAAGCTTTAATCTGTGTATAAGAAATCCATCGTCCATGTCGACCCAAGGCAATTTGGGATAGTCAACACCGTACTTTGACTTTGTTTGCATAGAACATTAAGGCTAATAAGATTTTATCGAAAACTTACTTTTCTTCTCTCTACGTACGTACCGTACACGACTTCTTTCTTTCATTCTTTTTATACTGGATAAGTTTATTAAGCGAAATGCTCAACGAAAAAAAAAACTTAAGTAATTGCTACAATAAAAACTTCTCCGTTTTCTCTTAATCAGTTTCTCAATCTCGTTACATATTTTGCATGCTCTCGTTAACAATCGCGATTCCACTGAACATGAATAATTATGCGATAATAAATATACGAGAAAAAAAGTTGAGAGAGGGGAACTATATACGACTCTCTCAACTGGACACCTTTTACCAAAAAGAAATCATAGTTTCGTTAATAAGCACGCATATTACCGATTTAAGGGCGGAGTTGAAGGATTTCCCCTCACCACCACTTTATATTTATACGAGCCCCTGCTAGCTGCTGCATTGCATTGCTGAAGGAGAAAAAAAGTGAGAATAAAAAAAGAGAAAATTCTTACTTCTTCTATATTTTATGTGGCGTGTTGTGTAATAATAAGCCTTATATTTACTTTTTTTTCGCAACTAACAACAACAGAGTTGAACAAGCTCAATAAATTTTCTGGCATGTTAAGTCTTGTAACAAAACGAATATTACACTCTTGTTTACTCGCTCTCTCCAGAAGAATATAAATTTTTTGAATTTCTGACTCTCTTCTGCACGAAAGAAGTTTTGTTAAAAAGAGAGGAAATCAGATTATGTTTCGCTAACTGCTGCTGCTTGTGAATATTTCTTTCTGCTATAGACATTTATTTTTCATTCTTCTACATTCCATATTTTCGATATGGTGGCACATATTTCCACTACATGAGGTATTTCTCATGTCATGCAAAATATTAATAAAATGTCAGTTTAAAGGTTCAGGATTGTGGTGATGATAATTATTATTACTACGGCTTTTGAAAAGAAGAAGATAATTAATATCGAGAAAGGGAGGAGTTCTTCGATTCACCCGAGACCCTCTGATTGATAAGAAACCAGATTATTATTAAAGATGATAAAACTTTTGAAACACGCACGAAAAAAAAAACTCTGAACAAACAAAAGCTTTATAAATTCGTCTTCTTCAACGATTCTAATTGAACATATATACGGGCATCTAGATAAACGAAGTATTCTAATAACAGTAATATGCTCTCCTGCACTACTGCTTTGGTGGCATTTTATTATATTATTTTGGACTGCACGAACTCGCTTTAATGAACGTTTTCTTTTGTGTGTGATTATATGTAGCAATTTAGAGAATTATTAAGGTTTTTCTGTATATAATTGATTTTTTTTCACAGATATTATATGCATGCATATAAATTCATGGTGGTGGGTAAAAGTATGAGAGCAACAGAACAGAAACCAGTCCACAGTTTTTCAATAAGCGAAGAAAAAAAATTGGCAAACACGACATAGTATAATTGATTTTTTTTCACAGATAGGAAAATTTTTGGTGGTGGGTAAAAGTATGAGAGCAACAGAACAGAAACCAGTCCACAGTTTTTCAATAAGCGAAGAAAAAAAATTGGCAAACACGACATAATCAATTAAAGGATTGTTTCCGTAAAAGCCCTTAAGTTAGAAGATTGGATGTGGGCAGATATAAAAAAGATTAGATTCATTATAATTTAATAATCTCTTATCATTAAATTAAATTTTTGTCGTTATTATTTAGCCTTTCCTGTCTATCAATTGAGTATAACGAACGAATAAGTTAATTAATTATCTACTAAAGGCTTGGCAAAGAAGCATTTAAACATAACGATGATACTAATTTCATTAACATATTTTTAGCTTTTAAATGACTTGTCAAAAAAGTTGGCGAACCCTTTCATCATATGTCGAGTATAATGTGGCGGCGGCGGCGGTCGATCCTCCGCATATATAAACTTCCCTTATCAGGAGGTGGATGTTTTACATAATTGAAAAAAAAATCTTCTTGGCAGCGTCTCTCGTTAAATTAATTCGTTATTATTATGGGAGAACAAAACAGTTAGGATTGCGCTAATGAGAATAAAGATTCGTATTAGAGATCAAAATATTTTGGTTTAAAATGCATG
>JAHZNJ010000453.1:0-14365 GCA_027744475.1 Lepidocyrtus cf. sotoi NNG-2020
AGCAAAGTAGGCCTTGGCAGTGATTCAGAAATTAAAAGCATTCTTCTTCTTTCTCGTTCTTGCCGTTGCCATATGCCTTCCTTCCTGCAAAAGTGAGAGAGAAAGAAAGAGAGGAAAAGGAAAACAGCGAATTTGGAAAATCAAAAGTTTTTTTTTCTCTTTTGCTATTTTAGCGTTGCGGTTGCGTATGAAAAGCAAATTGGACCAGACCAGAACACACCAGCAGGAGCAAAATAAAAAATTGCCTGGCTCCTGCTTGAACTTTTTTTCTATTTTTCTCCACTCTCCCTCTTGAATGAAGGATATGGGACCACGATCACGATGATTGTTGGTGGTGTTTATTAATGAATGTATGTTTTTATGGAGGAAAGTGTTAAACTCATGGAATTCCCATGTAAGTGGAATCTGTTTTGGTGGTAGTGGTGTGGTGGTGTGCAGAGCACATGTCATGACATGAGTTTCTCCTTCTCTCTCAGTTCACGGACAGACAGCATCAACAACACAACACAAGTCACAGAGGATTGATTATGTACACACGAACTACAAAAAAAGAATCTGCTGAGAAGAGAAGAATCCGAACTCAACGAATGTTAATATTAATTTGGAAAAGAACGTGATTAATAAACATTAGAATAAACACTAACGCCCTTTTTTCTCAGTGGCTCCCAACTTGCTATTCTCATTACTTACAACGTCATGATCCAATTTCTTCCTTCCTTTTTCTACTTACTCTGCTATCTTTGCATAAATGGCGATGGCGTGGCATGTTTGTAAACAAAAATTTATGCATGTGTGCGAAAGCGGACACACACACATACACACACAAGCAAAAATGCTTTCTTACTGTACAACAGTACGACGAAACTTTTAAAAAACAATTTTAAAACAAGCAAGAATTACTTGCAATTTACATTTATGGTTTAAAGCGAGAAAGCAGATTGCAATAACTCCACCTAAAATGCTAAATAAGAATAACATTTAGCCATAATAAAAAACAGTATTAAAGGACGTTATTGTTGAATTGCAAAAAAAATTATAAAGTGTAACACATTATTCTGGTCTGAGGAAATCTACCACAGAGAGAGATAGCGAACAGTGAAGGAAAAAGCTTTGTTCTGCTCTGCAAAAGACGAATAAGTCTGCAAGTTGTAGATAGAGCTAAAAAATTTGCATAAAATTCTCTCTTCCTCATCGTCTTTACAAGACACAAGACTTGCAAAGAAAAAAAACAAGCACGATGAGCACAGTATGGCCATTTTACTTGAGAATGTGCATATTTTATTATATTGCGTAAGCAAAGAAACAGAACGAAAGAAAGAAAAGAGTTTTCTGCTTGATGTTCTGATGGGTTTTTATTTTATATGGAATGTTATTAGTGAAGAGAAGTGTCCATTAGATCGCAGCGTGGAGCCATGAATCTGCATCTTTCTTGCACACACACTACACATATTCTATCCACTACTACTACTACTAGTATAAAAAAGAGTGAAACGCTGCTCATCGTGGGGGTGCATGACTTTGCATATGATCAGCTTGAAAATAACGATGAAAAAGATGATTCTGAATCTGTTGATGAGGAAGTTACTACTTCTACTGATGCTGCTTTTGCTGTTATTTTTTCAAGAAATGAGTTTATGTTGTAGTAGCTTCTTTCTAGTTTACATCAGATTTAGATTTTTCTTCTTCTTTTTAAATTTTTTTAATTTTAGATGGACGAAAGTTGGAAGAGTAAAAAAAGAATGTATAAATATGCATACAATGTAGCTGTAAATAGGTGTCTGTGAGAATAATAATAATCAGCCTTTGTGGTGCATGCTAATGTGTCCTGAAATGTAATCTACTTTTATCTTCTAACTTTCTTCTTCTTGCGTATGAAGAAAAAAACGTCGCAAGTCACATCACATCACAGCTCTTCACTTTATAAAACTTTTTTATGCGTAGTTTTTAGTTTCCTGCTTTTTGTCCTGGGGTGCAAAAAAGACGATGAAGCTTGAAGCTTTGCTTTGGATGGAGCAAGTTGAGCATCCACAAAGAAAGATGGTAAATTGGCTTGAGTGAGTGAGTGAAGGAGGTGAGATTAATTTGGAAATTATCTGCTTTTGATTTAAAGTCGGCTCGCATGCACCGAATTTTTATGGGAAATTAAGTAAAAAAATATATAATGCAATAATAAAAAAATGAAGATGGATACGAGAGTAAAACGAAAAATGAATTTAGTCGTCGTGTTGTGTCTGTTGGATAAAAACAATGCCTCACCTTTTCAATTGCCATACTAGAGAGAAGAGAACCAGAATTGAATTTTATACATGCATAATTTTCTGGCTTAATTGAATTTTACCGGGACACTGTGGTGCCCACCAATCGCTCAAGTCAGCCAACCACCGCCGCTGCTGTTGCTGTCATCATAATAAACACTTCCAATTAATATATGCTTTTCTACGCCTTGTCTGAAGTAAATCAGTTTTCCACAACCTTTCTCCTTTAAATATTTACACTTAAGAGAGTTGATCAACAACAAAACGACTCAACGAGTGAGTGACTGGAAAATACTTTTGTTGCAAACACACCGCAACAACGCCTCCGAGGAAATGGACTTTCTATGTTAAAACTTT
The DNA here is from genome assembly GCA_027744475.1 of Lepidocyrtus cf. sotoi NNG-2020. Taxonomy (NCBI): domain Eukaryota; kingdom Metazoa; phylum Arthropoda; class Collembola; order Entomobryomorpha; family Entomobryidae; genus Lepidocyrtus; species Lepidocyrtus cf. sotoi NNG-2020. Next base: position 2,613 of record JAHZNJ010000453.1, read on the forward strand.
TATATATGAACACTTGAGTTTTATTTTGACTGATATGATTTTTTTCTGTTTTGGACAAACATCCATCATTCATTCATTCAGAATTAAAAAGCAGGTTTGTTCTCTGGTTTGGCCATTCCACTCTCCATTCCTGGAAAGAAAAACGCGACACTACTCTTGTTGCTACTCTTGATGGTGCGGTGGAACAAACAGCGACAAAGTGCATGTTTAATACTAGATGAAAGTGTATCTTACGTAATAACAGAGTGAATAAATAACACAATGAAATAATAATAACATTGCACTAAAAGATGTATTTAAACAAGGTATAATTCATGTAATGAACACGGCTAAACTTTATCGTAGAAAATATTATTATGTTTCTTCAAAGCTGCACTTGAAAAAGCCGACATGTATTTGTATCGTATCTGCCAAAGGTTTTTTTGTTTGTGTCGTTTGTCCTTTTATTACGGGATCTTTGCCATTGCCATACCATGCCAAGTCATATCCATAAGATTATTATAATTGCCATTATTATTATTATTGCTATTATCATCAAAGTAGAATGGAGGTTGATGATGTTCCTTCGATGTTGATGCTGGTATGATGGTGGCCAAAGTCAAAAGCAAACATGATGGCGACAAAGAGAGTACAACTAACAACACTTTAACTGTACAGAGTTAAGCATGGAAACATTATTTATTATTATATATACAAGTTGACTTAACAAGGAAGTCAAAGGAAAATGCCGACTTTGTAAAGATCGCCCAGCTTGCTTGCCTCTGTCAGTATCAGTTTCATTGTCATCGTCATGATGATCATCATCTTCTTCTTCACAGCACCACCGCACTGCCATCATCAGTTTGGTCAAAAAGGAGAGAAAAGGAAGGGCATGAAATTTTTGTTGCTTTTTACGACAGTGAACTCACTACAAAAGAGCAACTGGCAATGCTTGCATAGGTTTGTGTTTGTACTACAAAGCGACTTACCTAACTTGACTGCTAGGATTTTTGATGAAATGATGATCCTCATATTCCAACGAGAAATTGAAAGCAATCAAAAATTAAATTCTATTAACCACTCTGCTGTAGAGGAAATGCGGTTTGGTAGGGGGTAAACAGTTTAGTTTAATTCAAGCTTAAATTAAATTGCACAAGTTAGTTATTTCCTCTAAAATTGCTAGCAATGCGATGATGATCATGAAAAGAATAAACTGAAGTTCAACAAAGGTTGCTTGCTTGGTAAAAGCAAAGCGTAGGTGTTAGCAGGAGAAAGAGAGAGAGAGAGAGAAAGAGAAAAATGAAATTTTAGAAGAGAATTTGAGACGTGCCCACTTTTCGTGAAATGTCACTAGAGGCAATCCAAATGTTTGTGATTTTTTCCTTCGTAAACCTTTTGCTTCTGTTATCATCACTTTTTCTTAACCTTTTATCAAGATTGCAGAGGAATTGGAAGAGTTGCTAGCTAAAGTATTTATGATTTTGACTTTGGCATTCTTCGCAGTTTTCAAGTAAAAGGGGAAAGGAGGTATCGAATCGGCACATCGGCAGTTAATGATGATGTTCCATTTCGCCATGTCTTTTCGTCGTCGTTACATCTGATTACTTACGTATATTTCATGGCTTAATCTGTCTTCGAACTATCTTTTAAATGTCAAAGGAAAAATAACTTTTTCTTCGCATTGAAAAAGAAGTCATCATTTTGAAAGTCTTCAGTTCAGACTTCAACGTAAAAAGAAATGCTGTTGAACTAGTCATGAACTAATTGACTTTCAAGTTTATCTTCTAGGAAAATATATATTTGCGAGTTGACGAGGCCATGAATGTCTCATCTGTCAAATGAGAAATTTGTTCTTTTTTATTTCTGTCTTTTAGTAATCTAAATTTCTCTCTCGTGTAAATTCGTGGATCTGCTGAACAAATACAAACAATGACATAATAGGAACGAAGATGACTGAGAGTAGTAGTGGGAATGGCTCACCTACACCTACACACGGACCAATATTTATTAAAGTATTTTTACTTTATTTACTTCTATCAAAATCATCCACCACAAGCACGCTGCTGCTGCTGCTGCTCTGTTGAGTGACGTTGCGTTGCACGAGCTCAACTCGAATGTAATTTTTATCCGCTTGCCCTTTCTTTGGATTTGGAGTGTAACAAATAGAACAAGAATCTAATTTTTTGTGAATTTCCTATTACGTCTTTTCCTCAAATTTGCTTGGCTACTTCATTTCATCTGATTAAGACGTTACGTTGTTGTTGTTGTGTGGTGGTGGTGGTGAGGAAAGATCTCTTTTCAACTGAAAATGAAATTTTGTAAAGAGATTTGGGATTAGGAATGAAAAAAATCTTTTTTTCTTCAGACTGAAAATTTAGTGTTCCACTTGTCATACGCTATTTATACAAGATTTAGTTATTTATTTTTTTCTTCTGAAATTTGCATTAGAAACCATGAAATGATGATGAGATGGATCAGGGAGCGAATGTGATAGGGATCAAGCTGTGCTTGTGTGTGTGAGATCTTCACTGTGTGGTTTCAAAAACCAACTAGAACCAGGCTCACTTTACTTTTGCAAAGAGCTTAAATGCTGAAAAGCTGCATAATCTTCATCAGTCAGTTCAGTTCTTCTTCAGCAGTAAACATCCTGCTTGAGGCATCTTTCCAAACAAGTGAAATATATTGCGGACACAAATCATTCGGAATGGAATTGTAAAGTCAAATTAAAAACCATTATGCAGACATTCTCATTATATGCGTGAAATAAAACAAAGAGTGGAAAAAAATTTGATGCAAATTCGCACTTTAAATTAACTTGTAACCAAATCACAAAAAACAAAAGACTGTCGTTTCAAAAAAGCTGCCAAAATAAAAAATACCTACATACAAAAAATATCATTAAAAAGCGACTAAAACACAACAACAAAAATCCTTTGCTTTATTCATATCCCATATTGCAAAGAATAAAATAAATAATAATTTACATACATGAAAAAATAATATTTTTTATAGTTGCTTTTATGCTAAAATGAGTTTTGTAAACAAGTTAACACTTTTTCCTGCCTCTTCAAATCGATACAACAACAGGTGTGAAGCCAATTTTTAAGCTATTATAACTTGATAAATGCCCCCTTGCCACTAATCTAATCTTTTAAATCGCAATATTAAACAGTATGTGGCTGTGTAAGTAAAGTACGGTAGGTAATTGCGGGGAGATTTTGTTTATAAGAAGAATTTATTAACTCTCTCAAAAAACAACAACAACAAAACAAAGTACGTTTTAATTACATAAAGAAACAAGAAGCAAGGTTTTGCTAACAGCGAAGGGGTTTCCTGTTTTTTTTTGTTTCACTTCACAAAATGGAGCATTACAAGTATTACACGAGCAAAACAGGCAACTATTCCCTATCCCGGAAAAACGGGATAAACCGAGAAAACAACAACAGCAATAAAACCTTATCTAGCACATACATACGTGTAATTCTACACTTGACCAAAATAATAAACAGTATAATGCAAAATAGAAAGGAGGAGAGAGAGAGAGAGATGGAAAAGGAACAAAATTGCATAATATTTTACTGTAGTGTATTCAGACTTTGCATGAAACTTTCTTAGCTTGTTTTATATCTTCGAAAAGTCAAGATGACAACAGCAACAACTCACTTACTTGACATGCATTCTTGCACTCGAGAAATGCGGATGTACTTGAAACTTCCACTATCTACAGCGCTTTACTTTTCAGTTGTTGGCATAAAAATTCCTGATTACATTCATTCCCCTTTGCCAAAAAGAAAAACGAATACCTAATGCATACATAATGAGTGCATAAAATTATGCATATTACTTACACAGAGACAAAGAGATACGATACACGTCTTGTCTCCGGAACCCAAGAAAAATATTTTTTTCTTTTCTACTTTTTTCTCTCTATTCTCCATCGCATTTTTCTTTCCTGTGTGTCCCTGTTGCTTTCTCCATCTTTTGTATCCGTCATCATATCCATTTTTTCCATTTTTCCTCTCGTTATTCATTGTTCCTTCATTTATGAACTTTTCGTACAAAAATGGAAACCCACGGCCACTATACGATGCCCGTCCTCTATTCCTATTCGTATGCAAGCACATATTTAACCAGATGGCAATATTTTTTACTACCTTGGGTAAAAGCAAATAAGCTGTATTGCGATTTATTCTATTGTTAAAAAAGTTACTTATATAAGGGGAAAAAGTTCCTTGTTAGTAGAAATGAAGTCAGTCAAGCTTTTATAGAAAGAAGAATTCACAGAGGAGGGGAGGGTAAAAGAAATATAAAGAAGAAGGAAAAAAGAATACTGTAGTGATTTCCCTTGTGCCATTTTCCTCCAATGTTTGCTCTCTCTTTTCTATTTAGATTGGAATGAGAATGTCAGCAAAAAAGGAGGCAATGAGGAGAAGAGAGAGAGGAGAGTGCATTATTACAAACACGGTTTTCGCTACTTTTAGCTTAAGCAAAAAAATTGCTACAAACATTTTTTTATAAAGTACACACCGCACACAAGCAATATAGAATGAATGGATTTACTAACAACAAAAAGTTAGTGAAAAAAGAAAGGACTTACTTTTACTTAACCATATTATGCATTCGTAGTTACAAGACAAACAAGCAAAAAAGCTAATACCCGACAATGAAATCCAAAACCTTTTATGTATATTTTATGCAGACATTTGTTTGAATTGTGTTTGGCTCAATTTCTGACTATATAGTGCAGTATAAATACAAACGTGTGTATGTAATTGGTTTGGTATGTTAAAAATACGGGCTTTCAAGATTCGACTTTTTTTTATGTAAAACTTGTGTAAGGCTGACTCTGACTCAAGCTCAGCACCAACGTCAACTCCTCCGTTTAAACTAGAAAAAGGTTCGAACTCACCACTTAACCGGAATGCATAACAACATGTGTGTAAGTAGTTATAGTAGTTTAGCGCGACTTGCTTGTTAGTACGAGAGGGAATAAAAAAGGGATAATATACCGGTTGACCACATTTTATGTTCCAGTCTTCATTTCCTGTTCCAAATTTTAGGTTTCATTGGAATTCATTAAATATATATACGTACACAGGGAAAATGTATTTTACACACAAACAAACTCTTTAAAAAATGACTGAGGAAATGAATGCATTTTCAGATTCCGGTCTAGTGACATGGTTTCATAATAATAAAATTCCAGAGAGGGAATGAAACGAGAAGCGGGAGTGAAAGAATAATAATAAAACCCAGCAGCAACAAAAGCAGCGTACATAATCTTTCGTGTTGGTTTTTTAGCTTGAAATAACATTTTTTCCATGATCCGAGATCCTACGCTAAGCCGTTATTTATTCAGCTTCGCATTTTATCCCGCCCTACGCTATAGGTACAAGGAAATTTTGTCATGATGATCGTGATCGTGATCGTAGAAAGTAAGCAACCGTCTACATCATCATCATCATTGTTTTTATCAATCTTACCCTCATCATTGCTCATGGTGAAATATAAATATTAACTTTTTTTATTGCGACGTGCAATAAACTTCCCTTCTATTAAACCAAATATGGTACGTACAAAAAAGTTTAGTTTACGTCCGGATTCCGGAACTTGATGAAGAACCTTGTCCTGTCCTCCTGCTACTGCTGCTGCGGAAGTCAAATCAACCAGGTTGTAAAAAAGTTGCTTGCCTGTGTGTATGTGTAAAAATTAGCAACAGCGTCCCCACAATATATATATTATGCTCTTTAAAATGCGCAAAAAAAGAAGTAAAATTGCGGATTTTTTTCTCAAAGTTGTTTTTTGTGGGATGGATGAGCTACGACTCTGGAATATGAACTCAATGAAGGAAAACGGATTACATTAAAAAAAGAGAAAGTTTTTTATATGCTGCTGGATTTAGCTGAAAAGAAAAACTACTGCCACCACGACAAAAAAATTCACGGTTGATAAAGGAAACCTTGGGAAGCAGTCCAATAAAATAACTTTATTTCAAGCCGTGCCCAAGCAGATTTTTCTTCCGCCAGTCTGCTGTTATTATAACTGCTGCTGCCTACAGAAATTTTTTTACAGAAATAGAGAAATAATACAATAAAGTGCAAAAAATTTTATCCTTGGCGAAATATCTATTTATCTTCCTTTCCATCTGTTCCTGCAATATTTCACTATTTGAAAAACTAACTGTGAAGAATGGGAAACTATTTAAATCCCAATTTTTGCACCTTCTTTCTCATTGCTTGCTTGCTTTTGCTTCTTCACACAGGCTTCCGCAAAAAAGAAGAAGAGGATAAAAGCAAAGGAAAGAAAAATGGCATTGTAAAAAATTTATAATCTTGAAACTTTCTTCCTAAAGGTAAATAGAATAGCAGAACAACTGGGCCAAGGAATTGAAAAAGAAAACAATTTTTCTTCAAAGCTTTATAGTTACAAAGCAAAGTATGTATTCGAAAAGAAGAAGAAGAAATAAGAATACACCTTTTGCCAACTTCTTCCTCTTATCCTTCTTCTTTTTTTCTTACACAAATAAATCGTGTTTTTCAGCAGTTAGCAATGAAATCTAGTACAGAAACACATTATATTTATTGATTCTTTGGCCTACAGGCATTTTTCTCCCTCTCTCACTCTTTCTCTGCTTATATTTTTCTAAACTGAATCTGCACAGCTGGAATTTGCTTTACAGTATAAAATTAGCAATGATCAACGAAGCAAATGAAAAAATTGTTTTGTTTTTGCATCATCATTATTAACATTCTCAACTTCCCCGGGAAGATGATCTTCTCTCAAAATTCAAATGTACATAAGTTCAACCACTCTTGGGAGTTTACGAGATGAATTTTCTTTTATAACTCTCAATTCAATTCTATACATACCTTACTTATGCATATGAGAACACATGTTTACTTTTGTAAAATTATTGTTCCTGTGTGCTCTATTGTTTGAGATAGACAAAGGTTTTTTGAAATGTAATACAACGACAACGGCAGTAACGGCACCGTCAGAAGAGAATGAGTAATAGATTTTGTTATAGAATTGCAAATTATATTTATATTCTGAAAAAAATGCCTCTGCAAAAAAGTTTTTCCTTATTACCCGACATGCAATGCTAATAGCATAATGGAATCTTGTATCAAATGCATAAGTATTTTTGTTGCTGAAAGGAACAAACGTTAGTTCGTTGCTACTTGGTTGGCTGGTTAGTATTATTTTCCCCATTATATTTTTCCTCGATAGTAAAAATTGAATGGTCCCTTTTGTTTGCGGTGCGGTAACGGAAAGGAACTTTTTTTTTCAAACTGGCAAAAAGACCGACGACGGCGAATACCATACGATACGGCGAACAGTTTAAGGGTAGGCGGCGGTGGTGGTGGTGCAGGAAACTGAAAACGTACAATAATATCCTCTTTCACATTTTTTCGCTTGATATAACACATTCGTAAACTTTTTTTTGCAACTGTTTAGTAGGTAGCGATATATATAAGTAGGCACTATAGGTACATACTTTACGTAAATGCATGCACGTAGAGAGCTTATGCGGAGGAGTTGGTTGATCTTGGTCGTGCCTACGGATTTTTCTTTCATTTTTTCTTATTCTTTTTCTTCATAACATTCAAATTCCTGCTTCGTTTTAAACAAGCGTTTTCTGTCATATTTTGCTGTTCACGTTTTAGAAATAAAATGTCTTTTTTTACAACTTGACTAAATCTTCTCTCCGCTCCTCTGCTCTCTGCATTTCCTTTCCGCTGTATGACTATGCTATGATATAATATGGTTATATAATAAATTGAGATAACTACAACAATAACTACTTAATATCCATATGAAGAAAGGCAGTCTTTATTTGTTATTCCGTTTTTTCTCTTTGTCAATGTTAGGATTTTCCAAGACCTCAGATATTTCCGGCGTCTCTGCTGCTGTTTTTTCTTAAATGGCGTAGATAGAGAAAAGATAAACATATTTATTTATCTGAATAGTATTTTTCTTTTTTTTTTAGTAAAAAGGATTGATTTTGCATTTACTTACGTACTCCTTTAAGCCGCATATGAAAACAGCGAAAATACACAGAAGGAAAAGAAGAAAGAAAAATAATAAAAACGTTAACAAAAATCCAATGTTCTATTCTGTTTTTATTGCGAAGTCATAAAACTGTATTATGCGCGCAGGCAGAGGAAACTTTGTAAGTTTACATATAGCATAACGTAGGTACGTAACCTGAACGGAACGAAAGTAAAAGTGCATTTTCTTTCCACAAAGGGCGGAAACGGAGATTTCCCTTGTTTATAGTCGTAATTTAGAACATTTATCAACTCCAATAAACAGATGGGGGACGAATGGATAGTAAAAGAAAGAAAGAAAGAAAGAAAGAAAGAAAGAAAGAAAGAAAGGCAACAGTTGAACTTGACTAACTTCTTCTTATTCTAAACAAAGAAGAAAAGAAAAGCTAAAGCTGCTTCTTTATTCATACAGAGCAATTTATAGCCTTGCAAAAATTTAAGAAAGAAGGTCAAAGAATGAAGATGATCCAAAACAACCTTCATTCTTGTTCTTGTTCTTCCCTTTCTCTCATCTTCCCCCATTCTTTTCCATCATGTTGTGAGAATGCATAATAATTTTTTCAGCAGTCTTTCTTCTTCCTTCCTTTAGAACCGCATTTTATGTTAAAGACATTTTATTTATTCATGACGACGTTGAGGACGAAAGCACAGGAGGCTTTAGTCTTTTTTCTACCAACCTGTGCTGTATTGTGTGACGTGCTATGTATTTTCTTTTTCCTGTAATAATATTCAAAATACATATTCTCATATTATTATTATGCTGTTGATGATTTGCATAAAGAGATGCATTATTATATTAGAACGGAAATGTAAGTGAAGGTTGCTGTAAGCTCATTAGCCAGTCACGAGCGTTTTAGCGTTCCCTTTTCATTTTATTCATTTCAATTATTGTATACTTTCTTTTTTTATTTGTGTTGATGGTGAATAATGAAACTTTCTATGTGCGTACGTACCTAATTGTGAAAGAGTTGAAGAGCAGCAGCATTCTACTCTACTGTAAGTACTCCAATCCAGCTCAAAACTTCATAAATGCTTTAGTGTTTTTGTGTAGGTGGGTTAGGTTGGTGGATGAATGCAAAATGCTGTCAAGGTTGAGTATAAATTTCTATAGGATGATTATGGTACTCATATTGGGATAATGAAGTTCCCCAAGAGAAAGAGAAAGCATCATCATAAAAGAGGATTCATACTTTTACTTTGATGTGACGTAAATATATAAAGTGTAATACTTGGAAAAGCTTTTATCCTTTTTCATTCTCATTTTCATTCGTTCTATATATTACACTCACACTCACAACATAAGCCATTGTCTCTAATAAAATTTCCCCATAAATCATTGACCAAGCTAAGCTTTAAGCACTTCTGGTTGGGATAGGATAGGATAGGATAGGATAGGAGGATGATGAGATGAAGTGCAGGCAAATGCCGAGAAATTATTCTCCACCTGAATGAACAGTACATAAATACAAAGTAAAAGTAAGGTAGTGCTTGCTTGATGTGGTACATCATTTGAGGCCAAAGGAGAAAATTAAAAGTAAATATTTTTGGTAGTCTTTTGTTCTTCTCATTCTCCAGCATTGTTTTCGTTCACAAGTAAGTAGGCTAGTTGGATAAAAGTACCTTGTACAATATATGATTATGAATTTGGAATGAATGGCATCGGAAAATTCTTTGCAGAGAGGAAAGGATTATTACCGCTTTTGTTTTTATTTCTAGATTCCTCGGAAAATTTTCAGAATAATGTTTAAAAGAGATTTTACTGGATTTTGTATTAGACTTTGTCGGTCATAACTTTTTTAAGCGAAAAAGCAAAGCATGCTTATAAATTATGTAGCTTGTAGCTCCAACAGAGTTTATACTACTGGCCAATGAAAAAGTGACCATGTATGTATTTCATTTCATATCGTGTTAGATTTCTGTCTAATTCCTTAAAATAACATGAAATTGATATTCTAATTTTATTATATTTCTGCCAAAAACGCTTTGTCCAAAAGTTGTCCAGGTAGAAGGGAATAACATAAATTCGAGTAGATTTTTAGGTGTGTTCTTATAAAAAAATAGCGAGGGGTCTGCTGGAGAATAATATTATCTACTATATGTGCCGTCCTATTTTATTACTGAATAAAAAATTGTTCTACGAAATCTAAAATGAATCTTTCAAAAACAACCTCAAATGCATTCATTCCAATTTAAAGCAGGCTGAAACGAATTTGAGGAATTTTAAAGAATCTTATCAACTGTTTTGATGTACGATACAATGTACCACATCAAAAAGATAATTCGCTTTATAATCTTCAGAAGAAGCTCTCAGCTTGATATAAATTCTTTACATAAATACCTACGTGCATTTTATACTACTATAACAGAGTAGAAGCGTTGATTTGAAAATTTTTACAAAAAATATAATATCACTTGATACTGATCAGCATCATCATCATCATCATCGTACTCAACCAAGCTATGACTGTGTGACTATGGCCAACTCCGAAACAAATTAAAGTCAGATCGACCGAGCTTTTTCTTGTGAAAAGGAGATTTTTGATATATGATGCATTTTTTACCTAATATGTCTAAGCGTTCTTTTACACAAGTATTGCAAAAAAATCTAAAATACTTTTATCCTCGCGCAAAGTTGCATTACTAACGATTCAGCGATGCGATGCGATGCGATTGATGCATTCTCTCCTTATCCTTATTACTACAAAACTACTTCACTACTTATGTATGTACAAAGTGTAATGGCGCCTATTGAGCTTAGATTAATTTAATTTAAACATGACACCCTGACCGTTCATGACTTGTTCCAAATCTCATCATCAACAGAGCAGCATCAAAAGCAGCAGCAGCTTTTCATCTCATCTCATCATGCAAGAAAGGCATCAGATTGAACGAGAAGAGGATGAAACAAAAAAGAAAAGAGAGAGATTATTGATTTGACTATTGTTTCCCTCTCTCTCCCTAGTTAGTTTTTCAGACAAGTCAGAGTGAGAAGAGGCGAAGAAGAAGAAGAAGACTGGCTTCTCCTCGTTACTTTTTGCCTACAGATGCCATCAATTCCATCCATGCCAATACCAATAAAATCGAGTGCAAGCTTAAAATCACCACCACCAGCACAGCTGCTACTATTATAGTGGGCCTCTAGACTCTAGGATAAAAAGAGTTTTATATTCAGTAAAAATGCAATGATTATAATATATTTTTTCCTCTCGTCTCCTCTCCTCCTGATTTTCATTTTGTTATGTAAAAATTTTGATAAAACGTAGTAGTAATAGTAATATCATGTGCATCCACAATGCTTCTCTGTCTACTCACTCTACTGATCTTCTTTTTTTCTCTCACTGGGTCTCTTCTTCTTTTCCCAAAAAAATCAATTCGAGAAAAAAGCTTCGATTCTTGATTCTTTGATATCTTATTTTTACACTGGTTCTGGTTCTCCTCCTTTTCATTTCATTTTATTTGGTTTCATTACATAAAAATAAAATCTGAAGGAAACACAGTAAAAAATCTGTGTGTGTACATTTTACAACACTGTAAACATGTGCTTCTACCAGAGAGTGAGTATATCTGCTAGTCTGATTTTCTAATACTACGATGCGATTCATGTTCAGCTAAAAAATTCTCTTTGCATCATTGGCAATTTTATGCACCATCACACAAGAAATTTATTGAATTAGAATTCTATTTTTTCCTCTCTCTCTCTCTTCCTCCTTCTTCTTCTTTCTG
>JAHZNJ010000454.1:0-10109 GCA_027744475.1 Lepidocyrtus cf. sotoi NNG-2020
AGCGTCATAGTCATAAGAAAAGGGATTTCATTCTAATTATCCGGAATTTTCAATAATATCTTCTTAACAGCCGAGTCCTAGCTAGAACCTAGTTGAGTTGAGTCTGCTGCTGATGCGGAACGGCTTATGAATTGTGCTGGGTTGTTGGTGGGTATGATGAAATGAGGAAGAAATTTTTCCAGGATATCCAGCTTTTCATAGAGAAAGAGAAGTGAAAAAAACCTTAGAAAGGGAAAGGACGAAAATCACTAGGCTTAAAGAAAATGCGGATGGAGAGAAGAATATGACATGATAGGGGTAAAGCAAAACGTAAAACTAGCAGCTGGTAAAACCGGGGTAATGTGATATTAATGGAACAAATTTGAAAGCGACGCTGATTTCTCCTCCATTATTCACAGTAGTAGAACTGCTTAATGTTAATTTAAATACGAAAATTATTTTATTTTATGGGTTCGTACTTGGAAAAAGACTTGATGATAAATATAATTGATATTATGCTGTACAATTCCTCTTATTACAAAACCGAGAGAGATACTCTAAAAATACAAGAAGAATTAAATTAGGTTCATTTTTCATTTTGTCGTACTCTTTCCTATCAAATACAAAATTGGGGGAGAGTGTTCTAATATGATAAATTATTGTTTTGTGGCGGTGGTGGTGCGGCTGCTGCGGGCTGCTGCTGTTATCTATAAATCGACTTATTATATTACTGCGTGAGAAGCTATCATTGGTACGATCGTAGGAGTATAATAAATGAATGAAGTGCAAGAAATCTTATGAGTCCAACCGTCCAACATTATCGAATTAATAGTTTGCAATGCACTCTCTTGAGTTCTGCAAGTAGAAAATAAATTGATTGAGTCGAAGTGGAAATTCCTAAACTGTACTCCAATCTATAAATTGAAGAATATTTCCCTTGATATTTGATGCTTGCGAAATTGATCTATCTATATATGTATGTGTGAACTTTACCGGCTCTCCTTTCCTCCTACGTTCTTGCTTCCACTCTTTCTAGCTTGCTCCGTTTTTTCTAGTAAAATAATAATATAAAAATAATGATAAATGATCAACTTTTTAGTTGAAATTGAAATAAAGATAAAGCTTGCTTGTCAAATACATCTGACACTTTTTTTTTATCTCACACCACGTCACATGCCATGCCATGCCAAACCAATCCTCTTCCCATGATACTGAGGATGCGGTGGCTTGATTGAATTTTGTAAATGAAAGAATGTTCGGCATTTTCAGAGAAAAAAATGCTATGATTTGATATTATGATTCCTTTAAAACTTAAAACCTTGCTCGGTATCTTTTTTCCAGTTTGCAAACTTTCAATTCAATAATAAATGGAATGAAATGTAGCACGACCACGCATGGCATCATCACATTTTTTGAAGAAGCAACAACAGCCAACTTATGTGCTTTTTTGCTTCTTCTTTTGCTATTTTGAAACACTTCAAAAAATTCTCAAAATCTATAATACCAACAAAAAGGGTTTTCATGTATTCCGTCCAGATACTAAATCAAAATCATCACATTTTTAGTTTGACTTTTTTTCTCTTTCTGAACGTTATCTTTTGAGAAGGATGATATGATGACGGATGATAGGTTTTCACGGTTGTTATGTTGCCTGACTCAGCAGCAGCAACCGCAACGCAACGTCTTGTCTTTCGAATTCTGTCTCTCTGACTTACATCTCTATGCCTAGTTAAAATTAGCTTGACAATAAGATTTTTTGGAAGTACTTAACTCCATCCAACTTACTTAAGTATTAAAACAAACNAGATTTTTTGGAAGTACCTAACTCCATCCAACTTACTTAAGTATTAAAACAAACCATAAGAAGATCTCTGCAGATCCCTACAGATACAGATGCCATTGTTTTGTCACTATCTTTTCCGACAATGAGTCTATATTGACTTGACATCGGTTCTTTCATTCTGTATAAAATAAGTTCACTTCACTTCTGTTAAAGAAATAGTAGGTTGGACTCATTTTTGGCAAGAATTTGTGTCATCTGAGGTCTTAGTGCATCAATAATTAAAAGATCCTGACTAGAAAGTCTTTTGTTTTTTGTTCCGTGTAACTCTCTTGCTGTATCATCCCTCTCGTTTAAAAGAATGCACAGCACAGCATAAAGACTTTCGTTTTTTCTTGTTCTGATGCTGCTTTATCCTTCTTCGATCATGAATAATTCTTTACTGTCTTTCTTTCTTCCTTTGAATTTTAATGGAAGTCCGGAGCTGAGTCCGGACTCTCTGACTCAAATCAACTATTTGCAGCATTCAAAGAATGATGCGTTGCGCGTTGTTGAAACAATAGCCGCCAAAAGTATATGTTTAGTTACCGATTAAGCTTGTATAAGGCACAGAAGGTTTTTTAAAAAACAATAAGGATACCACACTGCATAATAACTATGAATGAAAGTACGTTCTAGTTTTATGAGTGGGGCTCTACTCTACTTTTGCTGCTGCTGCTGTGCTAGAGCAATCAATAATATGGAATGTCTTTCCAATAAAGATAATTGATCCACTGCTGCCATTTGCTATTTTCTATATTGGAATTGGTAGGAATGCTTTTCTTTCTTTCTTTTTCTTTCAGTACCTAATTTTTCATGCATGTTTTTCTTCGATATATTATTATTACCATTTTGTAACTGTTACTATTTCCTTCCTCCTAGTGGCAAACCTACACTGTGTGTACTTTGTAGAGTTAGAAAATGTTTCCTCTGCCATTATAATGTTCTTCTTTCCACAACCCAATGTGGAAAGGAAAGGGTTTGGAAAAGTGGGAGAGAGAAAATGAGAGAAAGAATGTTTATGCTATTCAACTACTGATAGAACTATAGACATTTGCATGAAAAAGGAAAAGTTATGAGTTGTCTCTACGTTAAGCATTCTACAGTGAATCTATCTACATGTTGTTGTTGATGATGATATAATGTAATGGGAAAGGTAAATATTGCAGCAGTGATTTACTTAATTGACTCGAACAAAGTTGGACTTTCTGCTTTTTCTTAAGAGTGGTTGCGGAGCGAATATTTGGTTTAATGCACTACTATTATGTAAATATAATTCAGTCAAAGTCATTCTAAAGAAAGCTTCCTGTCAATTGGCGGAATGCTAGAAAGAGTATGGAATGGATTGGATGTGATGACCAATTCAATTTCTTTGAGTTAGTTTGTTGGTTTGTTCGTTAATTATATAAGTCAAAGTCATCTTAAATTATCCTAGAAAATTACTACACTGCAGTAAAAGTAAAAAGTTTTCTTCGCAATATGTCGACTACGAATTTAATTATAGATAAGAAGAAATAAATGTAATTTTTATAATGCAGTTAAAGTAAAAATGCATGCTATGCACCATTGCTGGAGAACCATCTACGAAAGTAAATATTATAATAATGTAATTTGATTTGACTTTTATTCTTATTTTCTTTCCCACAGCGGACGTGCTGTCGTGTACTGCGTCAATACTGAATTTGTGTGCCATAAGTGTGGATAGATACCAGGCGATAACGAGACCGTTGGAGTATTCTTCCGTTTCCTCACCAAAACGGATGCTGGCTGTGATTTTTGCCGTTTGGTTGTCAGCCGCTTGTGTGTCACTCCCTCCTCTCCTACTTCTTGGCAATTATCATGAAAACAACGACTGCACAGTTTCTCAAAACTTTTGGTAAGTTGCCCAAACAAAACCTCACTCACAAAACACAAAAATATTTACGTATAAAAACTACTATATAAACCTCCTTCCTTCCCGCAATCTCCCCTTTTTGAATTAGAAATGGTCCATGGAATGAAAACGACGAACGCAAAAATGGCTTACGTATATGTGCATCATAATTATTTTCTGCAACGTTTGAAAAAATCGCATGAGAAATTAAATAAAATCTTTCTCCTCTGCAAAACTTTATATTGCATAAAACATTAATAAATTTTTACCTTCCGAATCCGCGCTGATACTGATCCTGCTTCAGCAGCAAGCAGAAGGTTAAATTCGAATTAAGAACTTAAACACCATTTGTCACAAAGTCCGGAGTAAGTATTCATAATAATACTACGCGTATGTTACAGTTTAAATTTATGACATTGAAGAAATTTATTTTTGTCGTTTGTTGTCTCTCCTTTTAATCTTCTACTCACTAACTCACCCTCAATTTTGTTGGCTCCCTTTTAAAGTCTTCTTTATCTTGTTCATCTTTAAACAGTTGCGTTTATGGGTTATGGTTTATCCTTATGTCTATCAGAGACTTATTGCGTCATTGAAAAGATTTTGAATCACCAACATCTGCAGTAGCAGTAGCAGCAGTAGCGGAACATTTTCTCTTCTAATCTTACAAAGCGAGAAGCGATGGCCCCTTCCTTCCTTTTCCCGAGCTTGCTGTTGCAATAATAATCTAAATCTGCTATTAAATATATCGCATCGGATCATTGCAGAGTTGAAGTGAGCTTGTTGTGTGTAAGCGTATCTGTAATGTTTTGATGATGGTTTGCTTTCGCTTGGAAAGTCTGTCTGTGGATTGAATGTTTTGCGAGAGGAAACATGATGATGAGCGTATGAAAATATGTGGCCATTAAATGAAAATGTAAATATACAAATGGGTTTTATATAGCCCCAGCCCACTAAAAGGTTGGTTGGAAAGAACGAAAACGTTTCTCAAACTTTTTTTAAATCTTGTAACAAAAATAGGCTTGTACCTTTTGTGAGTTGCTGCGTTAATGGTAATGTTGGTGTAGTGAGTGAGGAGTGTGGATTGAATAAAGTTCCTCTTTTCACGAGATCGAGATGATGATGATAAATGTCTGGTTAGAGGCGATGTTTTTTCGGAAATTTGGCTTTCCTTTTTCCAAAGTTGTTTCTGGGCCGTATTACTATGATTTGCGTACACCAAACGTAGACGTCATCCATTCAGAAAATTGAGTAGATTGACAGCATACGCGGAGGGTGGATGGAGGAGTTCAAGGCCTAGCTATGATTCAACCTCTATTTCCGATTTGAATTGAATGCCCCTAAAACAACAAAAGTTTTGTTATTATAGTAAAAAAACTTTACTTTGTTAAATGTTGATGGTGAGATGCCGTTGTTTTTCAACGCAAATGTTAGAAAAGTCAAAAATGTTTTAAAGCTAGATTTAGTTATATTTTATTACAATAATGATATTTATTTTGTCACATACAAAAAAAAGAGTTGAAGCGAATCATCATTTCTCTCTGATAAAATACAACTACTCATAAAGATAAGTAGAGCATAAGGAGTCATAATTGGCTATGTCATGAACATATCGTCAAGTGGTTGCAATTTTTCCGATACATCTACTTTCAAATGGAACTCACTTTCTGTGCCAAATGTGAGGTTTTACTACTGCTACTTCGTTACACACAATCTTTTCATTCCCTTATCTCATCATCAGTTCAGCAGCAGCATCAGCATAATCGTTACTTCAAGAAAGAGAAAGAGTGGGAGAGAGAGAGAGCAAGAGCACCGGAAGGGTTGAACTTAACTTTCTGTGTTCTTCGTATGGTAATAATAAAATAGATCTAAAGTAGTATGTATCAACTTCAATTCAAAATAAAAGAAGGATCTAAAATTGTCACTATCCAAAATTCCGTGAAATGTTTTTTATGTGAAAGCTTTTGGATGATTCGTAAAGATTGGGATAAAAATGGGCGAGGGAGTGATTCTTTCTCTTTCTTTCACGGTAGAAAAATTGCCAGGAAATTATGTGAATTCTTTTTTTATGTTATCAGTTATCGCATACGCACTGTCAGTTCCAGAGATTCAACTTAATTCAACGTTCGTTCACTTCACTCTAAATTACTGTTTTTTGTAAGAGCAGCATGGTAGTCGTAGTGTAGTGTCATTGTAGGTGATTTTCTCTGGTCGCAGTCGCTTAAGTTTTTTGGCAGCAAAAAGATAAAACTGGAATGGCGAAAATAGTAATATGAGCAGAAATTTAAAAATGTTTTACAAGAGGAAAAGGGTTAATTTTTCCTTTTATGTATCATTCTATCATCACTTTCACTAGCTGGAAATTCAGGGATTTGATTTTTTGTATGTTTATACTGAGAAATGTGAATCGTTGAAAAATGGAAGCCTCTTTATTTCTTTGCATAATGTGAAGTGAAGAGAGAAGAAAAACACTTTGAAAGGATGGATATGGATATAATACAAACATTTATTTCATCGAATTTTTATCCAGTTAGTTTGATCTGAGGGAGTTTATATGATGATAATGGGGATGTTAATGTTGGTGGATTTCAAATGTCAATTTTGTGTTTTTAAAAGTGGTTTTCTGTTATGATGATGATGCGTTAATGCTGTCTGTTCTGCTCTGTGCAATGAAATTATATTATTTTGTACGCTGATGATATGTTCCGTGATGATGGTGGTGCTTGAAGTAAGTGGCAGAGAAGGGTTCAAGGATATGAAATGGAAATATCAAGTTAAACATAGCATAATATGTATAATAAAATTTTTGTTTACGAGTGCATTCGTACGCGTACACAGCACAGTCTCCCAAAATATTATTTTTCTGGAAAGTATGTACTACATTCTATAATACTATCATTTCGTTTCAAACACTTGAAAACATCTAAACCAGTCAACCAACCAACATTTCTTGTTACAAACCTCCTTCTCCTCCTTGAAAAAGATTAAGTAAGCTTTCGAATTTTTCATCAACGAGCATTATTTTGGGAATAGAACGTCCTTCGTCTGGAATTGCAAATAGTAAAAATACTACCCATAATACTACCTAAAAACATTTAATATGAAAGATGAATTGCAGAAAATTCTCATAGTGCCCCGTCCATCCGTCCGTCCATCATCCGTTTGTGTCTTCGTGAAAGAATGTGAAGTAACATACCTAAACGTAACATAATAACATCACATCCCATCATCATCAGTCATCAGACCAGTCAGTTACTTTTACTTTAGTTTTGCTTTAAAAGGTATAAATTTTCCCTGCCAACAGCAGCACATAGCACATCTCTTCATATTAAAATCTTTTCAAGCATAAAAATTAACAGAGAGAGAGATGGAGAAAGGAAGACTGTTCCCTCAACCAAATAAAACTTCCTACTACTACAACTAATTTAGGGAATTAATAACAACTGTGTAACTTGAGCGTGCCCATTCATCTGGCTCAAGTGTGTTGTTTGTTGCCATTCAAAACGTAGTAGTAGAGTAGATCGCGATCGTAGTTTTACCACCACCACCAACAACCACCCCATTTATAATGTAGTATTTACAGGAGTAGTATCTCCTCCTCAATCTCAATTCATATTTGATTGTACATCATCAACATCATCATATCACATCACATATCAAAAATTACTGCTGCTGCAACTACACATACGTAAGTGTTAGCGAAAAGACAGGAAAAGCATAAGGGCTCAAGTTGGTTTTCTCTTCTTCCCCTTCCGTTCCTCCTTTCCCCTCCACAAACAAACCAAATATTATCATCATCATCAACTTGTTTACACACAAAATGAGCAAAATGGAATAAATAAAAGCAAAACACAAAAACAAGAAGGCTACTATCATATCATATCATATCATATCCCATCACAGCAAACATCGTCATCATGATCATCAAAACATCCATCTCTGGACCAAAACAAACTAAAAATAAAAAAGATTTTCATCAAGATGAGACACGAGGAGAGAAGGGCTTTTCAGTTTTAATCAAAAACAGAGAGTCGAAAAGCAGTCCTAGTCTTACTAGGCTGCTGCTGAATTCTGGAAAGAATAAGTCCCATGTAGGTACCTATTTATATTTTATATTATATTGCTACGAGTGCAGAGGAAGAGTATTATTATTGTTGTGTGCCTCTGCTTCTGCCAAGCTGGCTAGCATTTTTAGTGATAATCCGGGGAAATGTATAATTAACCAAAAAAGGAATTTTCTCAAAAGAGAAGAGACCAAGAGAAGAGCCAACTTTAAGACTGGAAGATTAAAAGTGATTCCTATTCTTCATTCTTCATAATATTCATGCATGCCCTGGTTTTCTATTTTACTATACTACTACTCCTGCGAGTTTTTTATTGGTACCTATGTGGGGGTGCGGGCGGTTGAAATATTTGCAGTGGGTTGTTGTATGGGTGATGGGCAACAGATTACTTTGTTAGATTTCTTACGAACAAATATTAACGTAGTGCTCTTAAGTAATGGAAATAAATACACACAAACTACATCCACAGCTCTTCTATTTCGTTCCTTAGCTTTTATGTATTTTCAATTTCCCCAGTAAAATTACACATTTGAAAATTTGCATTTTTTGAACATACAATTTTCGAGAAATCCAGCCAACCACTTCAATTTCAATCTACACTAAAAACAAATCTAAAATCTACATAGTATCTACTTCTACTAATTAAACCAAAGACCAGTCTTATTTCTTTTTTCCTTTATTTTGCAACCGTAAGAAGCGCTTTTCCTGTGTACAGAACATCAACAATGCCTGATTTTAGTTAGTTTTAAACTGATTTTATTTTTTTTATCCATTTCCTGTTATCGGATTCAATTTTAAGAAAGATTAATTGCCACCGCAGAAGTGGGCAACTGGAAGGATAAATTAAAACTTCCGGCAATATATTTTGTTTTGCCGTGAACACAGCCAAAGACAAACATCTTATTTATTCCTTCTTCTTCACCTTCAGGGCTAAACGATTCGTTTTGCAAATTCTGTGCACAGGAAGCCTCATAGCAAGTGTAATTTTAGACAAGAATTATTCTTACTATTATTACCAAAATATTTCTTGACTAATTCATCTTTATTCGCAGAATAACGGAACGAATAGAAAAAAACGGGATTATTCATTTCGTTGTTCTACATCTGCATCACCGTTGAATAAAATGAATCGATGTTCATTTTAAGTGAACTATTCTTCTGTCACAAAACTAACTTTTGCCAATGTAATTAATAACTAATAAGCCTTCAAAAGACATGTTTCCACTTCTTCTTGCCATTGCTCGAACTCACTCACTCGCTAATTAATTCTTACTGATTGCAGAACCAAAAACTTTTCGCTAAACCTAAACTTTTGCGGAGAAAGCGAAGGAAACCAAACCAAGTTAGTTTGGTGGCGGGCTAACAAGGAAAACCTTTCTCAAAGCCACCACCCCTGTCGAAATTTGTTCGTTCGATTTGAAAAGGGAAGATTAGAAGAACTAGTGTAACTTGTCAAGATTTACATTTCCACTGACTAACTTATTTTCAATCCTTTTATTTTACATGCAAACTATCAAACTACTAATATTATTATTACGGTGATTCTGGTCTGGGAACCTTTTTTGGTTTCGTTTCGTTTAGTCCCGTTCAGTTATGCTGAAAACTTGTGTAGCAAATTAAGTTACTTTCTGAGTTTGAATAATTTGTGTAAATTACTACTAAACTACTGAAAATATAATTTCATAAAGGAAAATTAACTTTAAGTAAACAACATAATTAATTTCCCTCGAAGTCATAAACTCACCAGCTTCAAATAAAATAGAAACATTCAAACAATATAGTAAAGCGGAAATGAAATACCTGCTTTAAAATTTCGCTTGAAAAACGTAAAACACCTTAATTTAATATTTGATTCGCAGTAAATACTACGCCGTATTCCTGTATAAGAGGAAAATCTCCAAAAAACTAATGTGATGTGATGTGAGTACATTCATACAAGTATAATGCTGCTGCTTCTGCCATTTACTTTACTGCGGAGATGATGATAATAATTCAATATTTGCAAATGGAAAGGAAAAGAAAATCAAAAGTGAGAGTTTATGTTTCATCATCATACAAATCCTTAGAATAAATAGTATAACAAAAAATGAAAGGATTGATTTTTTGTAACATTCTTCTTTTTTTCTTTTCCTGTACTGAAAGTATGTGGGAGTGACTGATCTTCGAGCATTACTTTCATGAATCATCGTCATCGTCATCATCAGCATCATTTTCACCGCTGCCGCTGCTGCCGCCACATATTTTCATCCTTACAACCTCTTCTCTTTACCTTCCTCTTTTATCTTCCTTTCTTCTCACTCTCACATGCATCAGCTTAAGCTTAAGCTAGTTAAAATAGAATGGATGAAAAAAGAAAGAGGAAGATGATGAAGAAGAA
>JAHZNJ010000455.1:0-10326 GCA_027744475.1 Lepidocyrtus cf. sotoi NNG-2020
GCAAACTCTGATTCGAATCAGTTTTTAATCCTGACCAAATTTACAGAAGTCCCACCAAAAATTATGAAGAGGGCGAAGGCCTTCTGGCCTTTATCGAATTACCAAAGCATGCTCGGTGGTATCATCATCACCACAGTAGTTGTAGTGATTGCCATCACGTTTTCATCGGAAACTTCAAGAATGAGGTGGGAGGAGGCTGGGGTGACGTAGGGGAGGGGGAATTACGGTTGAACCCGCAGGTGAATCAATCTGACAGGCAATTAGCTAAATCTAGTTGACCAAAAAAATAATTAATGCTGACAGATAGGGATGATTACGTAAACATAGGCTATTTATTTAAAGGTTTAATTTAGTTTATTTATTTAGTATAAAAATTAAAAAGGTTCTTTATTTGTACAAAATAATTATTTAAGAAATCAAATAAAGAACGACACTACTGCTGCTGCTGCTGCTCCGGATCAATAAAAATAATAATCTTTTGTCTTCTTTTACATTTATTTGCATAATCAATTAATTAATGTTACAGTAGCAATTCCATTAACAATACAATCGAAAATGCTCAAAATAGTTTTCCTTTTGAAGCTCCGTATAGGACCGAAGGAGTATCCAATTAAGGGACAAGCCTTTAACTGTTTTTTCTGTATTTTCCTCAACAAATGAAACTTCCACTTCATTCCAAAATCCTTCCCATTACTATACGGTATAGCCGCAAATGTCCCAAATAAGTAGACGAGTACCAAGACAAAGAACAAAATGAAACACGGGGGCAAATAAAGAATTATTGGGAGTCTCCAATACAGCTTTAGCATGACGTAACCACCGCATGCAGCAATTAAGACGCCCATTCCAAGCAAAATCTGCAGGAATACTTCCACAATTGCGTTTCCCATTGTCAGGATGATTTGCATAATTCTGAATACTTTCAATGAAGAACGGAATCTAAAAGCTTGAAAGCGAAAAGCAATCGCATTGTCACTGTTACAGTAAAGATGAGTTGAGAGCTTTGCCAATATTTCTAAAAATAGAATGCAGTAAGTTAATAAATAGATTACGACGGAGGAAGCTTGAATCATCCACAATCCGAAAGTGAAAGTCGAAATAAATTTTACGAAAAACTTAACAATAGGAAATGGCTCCTCCAAAATTAAATAATTTGCTAATGTCAACGCTAATAATTGAATTGGATCGTATTCCAAAAGCATTGGAATTAAGACTGAAAGTAAAACGAAGGAAAACATCAAGAAAATGAAAAGTATGTAAATAGAAATTGTGCCAATTTTGGAGAAATTGTCGTTGATAGATGATGACGATGACTCATATTTTTTAAGTGTTCGGAAAAGCTGCGGTACACAGAATGCGATCCCATCCGCGTTCTTATCTTCAGAATAGAAAGCAGCTTTAACAATAGTTGAGGTAGTTAGAATTAAAGTATAAACGAGGAATTCGCCTATGTCAGTTTTTTCATTCCAATTCGAAAAGAGACAGTGGATCCTCAAAACAGAGAAAATTAGAAGAAATGTTGCGTAATAAGAAATTCCATGCCATGAGAGATGATTTAATGAAGATTGGAAGCTCAGCGGGTTTTTATTTTGCAGTGGGACTTGGACAGTGACAATATTTTCACCTGAGGAGTCAAGATGAGTAATCGGAAATGATGTGAGCTTTTGGAGAAATATTTGGACGTTTATACAGCCTTGGGAAAAGATCATGGTTGAAAGTTTATTCAGGCAAAGCTATAAAAATGAATAGTATTTTGTTTTGCAAAACTTCACAGAAGATTTGTAGTCGATTTTAAAATAAGCTTCAAAATACGGGTGGTACTTTTCTGTGGTAATCGGATTTTTATACGCTAATAATGAATTCTCCAAATTGTAGGCAGTATCATTGTAAAGCGATTTTTCACAAATAATTCATTTTAAAAGTTCACATACGCCCATAGTTTGGTTACCTGCTGTAAGTAATAAATTTATCTGCAAGTTTGGAAATTGCTGCTGTTGGATAAAATATATAATTTACATCATTACGACGATTGGTACTGTTTAAGTATTGATGCATTTTAATTTTGATATATTATGTAAATGATCTTTTATTAAAATGAAGTTTCTATCGTGATAAAGATTTAATGCGCTTTATATCATCAGCACTTGTGCAATTTACTGAAATTATGTAACAGCAGTCTAATATAATATTTCATTTGCATTTTTGCGTAACATTTTGCTAGTTTCAACAATTTGAGAGAATTACGTTATAGAAAAGCTCACGTAAACGTTAATCGTGATATTATTAGGATACAAATTATTGAAACTACACTAGTATTATAAACCAACTCAGTTTTACTAAATTATTAGGTAATTGCGATTCCATTAAAAATTACTCAAAATTGGATATGGAAACTGTATATTTTATATCAACAAGATACTTTTGACGATGAAATAGAGGATATTAGAAATAGTTAAAAAGGTTATGACAATGATTCTAAATTGAGTACCTTAATGGTTAACTAATTCAGGCAATTAGATAGGAAATGTGCTTTCAATATTTGTGGTTTATTTGCTGGTGATGAGATGATAGACATGGCTGGCGTAAATACATTAGTGCTTTTTCCTTTAACTTTTATAACAATTACTACAGAGTTTTACTACTTTGCTAAATTTAATGTTATTTCATCTCCAACTCCCTTTCTTTTTCAAGCAAATAAGCCTTGACAAAATCAGCTCAATTTGAAAACACAGCAATGTCAAATGCAAGCCCCATCAACCAATAAAGAATGGCAAACAAATGAGTATCCCTCGATACCAATGAAAATATATTTACTGACATTCCATATAATTCTGTTGCTTACTATTATTATTGAATAGCTTCATACAATTCATCAACCTATTTCTTAGCTTGCCCCTAATTACGTTCAACTGTCCATACAGACGCACAGGCCGGAGAAAAGTAAGATACACACTTCGCCATAGCCCACTTGATAAGTTCTTCACAAATTTCTTAAATTCGATGCATTTTTGTAGGTTTTATCAATAAACGTATATAGTAGAAATAAGTACGACGAAATTTTTATCCGCTGTGCCATATCACAAATTAAATTTGCTTGGTGATAACTATAACTGAATAACTGACTCAAAGCGACATCCTCATGTTTTGATCAGCGCATATTAGGCCAAGTATTCCTTCTATGTATTCGTTTTTTATATAATATGAAGCCATATGCACAAATCATGTAAATGTTCAGTATAGTTAATGAGAGCTGATAAGATAAAAACAAAAATCCTATATTTAATTAAAAAATAACCGCTTATCACTATGCTAGTAATTAAAAGTAGTCTTAAATCAAAATAGAATCTCAGGAAATTGAAGTTGAAGGTGGATTATAATAGATCCAAGCAGTATTACAAACAAATTCATATCCCGCTTTCTCCATGAGCTTAAAGCTGACCTCATTCCAGACTTCACATTCTCCCAAAGGATTCGTTCCGAGGTTTCTTGCCGCTTCTCTACTCACATAAGCCCAGACTATATGTCCGAATCCCCTCCTCCTAAATTTCTCGGGGGTGTACAAAACGTTAAAAGTCCCCACCGTAGTTTGAAGCACGGAGCTTGCCAGTTCACCATCTTCAGTAAATAAACCACAGCTCGGGAGCAATTTTATTTGATATTTGATCTCTTCTTCTGAATGTTCTTGCGCCCATTTCCAGTGACCAACAACTTCGTTCACGTCACTTTCTTTTAATGGCCGGATTTTTAGTTTATTTTCTGTTAGAAATTTTTCTAATCCGAAGTCCAAATTTTTAGCTTTTTCAACGTCAAGTATGGAACATAGTTTGCCTTTGAATCCTTTGCTGTTTTCTTCAATCTCAGAATTTTTATGCTTTTTGCACAACTTTTGAATCGCCGGCCAAAAAGATTCATGGACGGAATGAAAGGTCTGTGGAGTATCCCAGGAAATTAATGTGTCGAAAGCGGAAATCATTTCTTCCGTTATTTTAGCAGGGGACAGGATCAAGACGCCTTTCTTTGTGTGAACCTGTAAAACAACAAAAATGAAAAATGAATTTAACTTTTTAGATAATTATATTTTTACGTAATGTGAGTTTCATACGCACATTTGGACACTGAATGTGAACTATTAATGGATCATCGTTCATCACGTCTGGGAAGCTGTTGTCTTCTTCTTCCTCCTCCAAATAAATATGAAATTCGAATTGCCCATGCTCCGGGAATTTCTGCTGGAGTGCTATTCTACATACGGTGAGCATCTAAAAAGACAATAATATTCATTCTCGGTAAGAATTTTCATCGTGGAATTTTAAATGTCTATTCTCGTAAGGTGTTTTTTGAAAACATNGGTGAGCATCTAAAAAGACAATAATATTCATTCTCGGTAAGAATTTTCATCGTGGAATTTT
This sequence comes from Lepidocyrtus cf. sotoi NNG-2020, assembly GCA_027744475.1. Lineage (NCBI taxonomy): Eukaryota > Metazoa > Arthropoda > Collembola > Entomobryomorpha > Entomobryidae > Lepidocyrtus > Lepidocyrtus cf. sotoi NNG-2020. Next base: position 4,410 of record JAHZNJ010000455.1, read on the forward strand.
AAATGTCTATTCTCGTAAGTTTTTTTTTGAAAACATTTGTGTTTGATTTATTATTTTTTAAAAACATTATATGCTTACCTGAACAGATCTAGGAAGGTTTCTGAGCAGCACACCCTCCAGTTTCCGTAGTCTGGTGTTAATTAAAGACTGCTCCATTCTAGAAGAAACGAATAATTCAAATCGCGGGGTTGCCATGTCGCTAGCCCTTCCCAAATAAAATTATGAGCATTGAGAAATAATTCTTGGCGTTTTCAGACTTAAACAATTTCTTGTTTTTTTATTTTTTGAAAGAAAACATTTAATTATAGGTTGGTTTATAAGTAAATGTAAATGTATATAAATAAATAAATAAAAGTCGTGTGATCTTATGGTGCAATTCAATAATATTATAAATACTCTTAAGGTTCACGCTGTGATAAAAAGGAGCAAAAAAAAAATAAATGTAAATGTATATAAATAAATAAATAAAAGTCGTGTGATCTTATGGTGCAATTCAATAATATTATAAATACTCTTAAGGTTCACGCTGTGATAAAAAGGAGCAAAAAATAATGAAAGCAATTGAATTGAGTAATATCTTGGGTGCAGCATAGCAGTTTAAGATTAAATAAAGCTCAAAAGCTTGTAGACATAACAACTGTCGATCGCTGTCTTTATGTCATTTAGACACATTTAGTACACAGCACATTATGCAGTAATTTCATGCAATGTGGATATTGCAGCATGCAATGCCATGACATGCCAAATGGCAGATAAAACAAATCTGATGGACGACAGACCTCTTAAGTCCACATTAAAGTAAAACTACATAATTACATAATAATATGCATATGCAGGCGGTGGTGTACAACTTTTCAAGGTCAAACCCATTGCAGTTATTTTATAACTAATAGAAAGGTAATTTATGAAATGAGGAGCTTTGTGGTCGATGTTAAATTTTACATCACTCCTATATATTGTGATTGTCAGAGTCTTTAAATGTTAACTTGAAGAACATTTTATTGCGGATTGTGATTGTGAGTAATAATAAGACAAGCAGAAATAAAAAATTGTAAATGAAACTATGAAAGGTGAAAACTGTAAATAGATTTTTAAAAAAGGAATACACACGAAGCGTAAAATTGGAATTCCTGTCCTTCTGCTCGATAAAAATTTGCCGGTTGGCCTTGTAAAATACTTTGCATTAATGTGCGGATAACAGCTCACAAGTAAATTGCATAGTTATATCCAATAATTTAACTATCCAAACGTCTATTTAATAAAGTCTTGTAAAATTGCACAGGGTTAAAATTATCAATGAAGTTATTTTCTTCATTAATTGAATTTTCTTTAATCGGATTTTGGTAGTATCGATAAATGTAAAAGATGCTGAGCTGAGCTGAGATGGCTTGATACGCAGTATTAGGTTAGTATGATGATATTAAGGATAAATGATTGTCATTGACATTTCTAGTTCACCTCACTATCAGCAAGTGAGTAGAATGTAGATAGAATGTTCTGTAAAGTAAATACAGACTGATGATAAGATAAAAGCTGTAATTAATTATTACAATGAGCATGATCATAATAATTTTATAACACTGTTTAGATTTACATTCAGTAAAAAGAATGTTTTTGAAGTTTCTTTCAGTTGCAAAACTAACAATAAGATAATGAAAGCTTTACTGATATCCATTAAAAGAATGAACGGATTTATTTTAAGACAAATTATTTTATTTTATGACATGAGTAGTGAATTATTATGTTACGATTTAAGCTCTACGTCTATAGTATAGAAGGTGGGTTAAAGAAAAACCAAGCCGTATCACAGACAAACTCATATCCGGTTTTCACCATGAGTTTATAGCTAGCCTCATTCCAGGCCTCACATTCCCCCGAAGGATTCGTTCCAAGGATTCGTGCCGCTTCTCTGCTCACATAAGCCATGACAATGCGCCCGAATCCCTTCCTCCTAAATTTCTCGGGGGTGTACAGCACATTAAACATCCCAATCGTGGTTTGAAGCACGGAACTCGCCAACTCACCTTCCTCCGTGAATAAGCCACAGCTCTGAAGTGATTGAATTTGCATTTTTATCTCTTCTTCTGAATGCTCTGCAGCCCATTTCCAAGTACGAACTACTTCTGCCACGTCACTTTCTTTTAATGGTCGGATTTTTAGTTTATTTTCTGATAAGCACTTTTCTAGTCCGAATTCTAAAGTCTTAGCTTTATCAAGGTCAATTATGGAACATAATTTGCCTTTTATGCCTTCGCTGTTTTCATCAGGCTTGGAATTTTTATGCTTTCGACAGAGCTTCTGAAGCGCCGGCCAGAATGATTCGTGTACAGATTGAAAGATCTGTGGAGTGCTCCAGCCAATAAAAGTGTCAAAAGCGGAAATCATTTCTTCCGTTACTGTAGCAGGGGACAGAATTAAGACGCCTTTCTTTGTGTGAATCTAAAGAGATTAGAAGAAATTAGTCAGTTTGCATTTAAATTAAATTTAAATTCATTCTCAAGTTGCCCCATTACGGGGATTTCATGCAATTGTAATATTTTATTTGTACTTACATTTGGTCCTTGAATGTGAACTATAAACGGATCTTCATTTCCACTTGGAAAGCTGTCTTCTCCCTCCAAATAAATATAAAATTCGAATTGTGCATGCTCCGGGAACTTTTGCTGTAGTGCTATTCTACATACTGTGAGCATCTAAACAGGCATAATTCATAAATTCATTAATAACTTTGGTTACATGGCTAGAAAATAAAGTTGTTGATGATTGAAATGTAATTAATTAGATAAACTCACCTGCACAGATCTGGGTAGATTTCTCATAAGCAGTTCTTCTAGTTGGCGCAGTCTAACGGTACTATCAAACTGTTCCATTGTCGAAGAGGCGATACATTCGAATCCCGGGCCTGACATGTCCTTAAAGTTTATTTTCTTGGTAGTTTGTAGTATGTACTGTACGTGATATTGCTAAATTGAAAGTCTAGGGATCAAGAAATAATAATAAAATATCGTTTTTATCTTGAATCTTGAATCTTAACACTTTTCTCTTTCTCCTCCACAGGGTGAGAGATTTTCTTTTGTAAATTAATATCTAATTATACTAAACGCATATTATCGTATCTTTGATTGGCTTGACCTTTCACAAAGTAAAAAAATATTTAGTACAATTTTATCTCTAACGGCATAATAAACTGCGAAATTCAATTCAATTCAATGTTTTTACTTTTACCGTTTATACAGTGACAGGAACTAAATGTAAGAAGATATCTTGGGTGTGGCAGTTTAAGATTAACAAAAGGCTTACGAGCTTATACACATTACCTGTCACAAGTTATATTCATAATCATAATACCACATTACTCAAAAGTTTATTCATTTTGACAAGATAACAAATAAGCCTAAGCAGATACGCTTCCCAGTCTCAATCAACATACAAGCTTAGTAGACAATTAAAAATAATTAATATTCATTTTCTGTATGTATACATTTTATAAATTTGTTCTGGAAAGTCGTTCAAGGTTGAAACCCAGTTGTTCTTCAATTTACAAAAAGCAAAGTTCAATTATTGGAATTCCTAACACACAAAACGAATAGAGATACATATGAAATGAGAATCTGTCGCTCTGTCAATGTCAAATTTTACATCACATCACGACATGAATATGAATCCTTTCCTTGCTCTACTCTACTCACTTAATTATCTCCGATAACATTATGACAATGTATAAAGTACAACTTAATTGTTATCATATAAATAACTATTACACAATTCTTAATAATTGCGTAAAATATATAATGTTAAATAATGTTAAAAATAGTAAATCACAAAATGCCACTTTTCTTTCTACTATGAAATATTGCGCGAATAAATGCCAATAATGATTAAAACGTAAATCAGTTTAAAAAATTTATTACATGGAATAACCGCCATCGGTTTCTTTATTAAATTTCTTAATTTTTCATTTTTTTCAACAATCAAAAAATCCAAAATAAATTTTAATTTATTACTTTAATGCTTAAAATTTTTAGGCGACGAGCTTAAGGAAGACTAAGACTGCAGCGACGATGGTGGAGGAGACGGCCATCATGGAGTTGGCGCCGTTACACTTGTCATCAGTACACATGCAAACGGTTCCTTTGCTCTTTTCATCAATACCGGCGTTCTTCAATTGTTCCTTGATTAAATCCTGTTGTTCCTTAGAGAGGTCTTTCATGGCATCAGTGATGGTTTTGGACTCGCACTTCTTCTTAACATCGTCCTTTGCAACACCAATTAAACAGCTCTTCATGGCCATCTTGACTTCAATGTCTTTATCCAGCACTTTCATTTTAAGTGTTGAAGTGGCTTTTAGACAAGCTGGTTGATCATCATACAAAATAACAAATTTTCTCAATTAAATTAATAAAATAGAAATTAAAAGCATAATTCTAATTATAATTATGATGTGTAAAAGTAATGAATGGTTATTTATATTTTACCATTTGACTCATCTGGGCATTTTACTGCCATAGTAGCATTAGGCTCTTTCGTGTTACAGGATTTGTGGTATGGGATTTTGCCTATGTTAGGCAGGTCTATATCCGGCAATGTTCCTATAATCTCTTCAACACCTTCACCCTCTCCCCAGGCGCACTGGAAGCATTCCAAAGCTGGAATAAAACAACCATTAGTGCCAGCAAGAAGGGCTACAACAGCCACTGCGACTAGAATTACTTTCATTTTGAGTTTTTTGGAGAACTTTTTTCTGTGTCCTTTCGGATCGAATTCAATTCCGACTTTGAATGACTTTGCCTATCGCCCAGCTTGCTTTTATTATAGAAAAAATGGATTGGAAGCAGAAATGGGATCAAAAGCAGAAAGGTGATAAAATATCGGGCGAGGTTATGTGAAATAAAATGATACATTTGAGTTGCTTATCATCATTAATATTAAGATAAGCAACTACATAATACTTTTCATCACATTTTGGTAATTATTTAGTTCGTTCAGTGTCATGTGGCTGGCCACTCATCGATTCTTTATGACTGAGAATGATTCACCTACAATCTACGTAATGAATTCATGAGTGAGAAGCAAACGAGAAGTAAAAGTAAAAGCGTAGAAGGTTGTAGAAGGTTGTGGAAATTGCTATATTGCTTAATTGTTAATGTTAACGAGGTTTTCCAGTTAAAAGAATGTTAAGTTAACCGTTATTGCGCAAAAATTGCGTTTAAAGCTTTTTGAATGTAAAAAGTCGAAGGACAGATAAGACAGATGGAGATAAGGTGACAATGATGAGTGAATTCGGGAAACATATTTAATGGGGATCTCCTATTATATGAATGGAATAAGTATGAGTCAACAACAATTTTTTATAAGTTTTAATGTGAAATAATAATATGCCATGTCAAGTTTCATGTTAGTGTTGAAAACGCTTATCAAATGATAAGCTGAATTTGCGTTAATTAATTGTTTCAATTCAACTCTCCGTTGTGCTGGTTTTGCATTAGGAATGACAATGCCGGACTTTGCTTTTAGGTCAGATTCAGATTGAAGAATAAAATGGAAAGGACGAACTGAGCTGAAATGGGTTGTTTAATTACGTACCTACGTAACGTACGTACTTGATAAGCATAAAACATGATGATGATGGACATCCGAGAAAGAGCAAAGAGATACGTTATATTATGTACTTATCTGCAATTAATTCTATTGCGTAATGAAACAAAATATGCTTAATGATAAAAACTATTTTACATTTACGAGTAATGTACTGGCGTAGTAAAAGTGAAAACCGAATGATGAAAATGAAAAATGATTGACGCAATTAATTTGCCTGAATCTGAAATTGACGGCTGACTGGAACAATGTATGGAATACAATTGAATTAAATTAAGCAAAAGATTGCAAACTCGACGAAAGTTGGGTAAGGTGAGTGATT
>JAHZNJ010000456.1:0-13560 GCA_027744475.1 Lepidocyrtus cf. sotoi NNG-2020
AATTTCCAATCCCAGAGAGTACCCCTCTCCTGGTAAATTGATTATTTAGCGAGTTTATTATTATTATTAAAAAGGTAGAATTTTTGCTATTATGAAGCTGAGTGGCGAGCACGATTGATCCAGAAAACTTGACATTATTAAAATGAAATAAAATCGTTAAGTTAAAAAGATCAAAAGATGAAATGGATTAGTAAATAGAAAGAAGATTAATCAATTGTGTTAATCAACTGTCTTCCTCTTTATATGAATGATCGAGTACCTTTTTATTACAATATTCTCAGTGATTTTGGCAGTTGCGTACTTCGTTTTTGTTCGTACTTTATCATTGAAGCAAAATAAAATTTCTTGAGCCTTGCCCATTTAAACTTTTCAATGGAAGAATAACAATTAAGATCATCTTGAAGTGTTTACGCGTTTCCATTTACCCGTCTTACTTTTAATTGTTTGTTGGATTGGATTATTCACTTTTAGCAAATGGGCAAAAGCAAATGGGCTGTCAAAAGATAGTAATCGCCGCTAATCTTGACACTAAACTGTTAATACAAAGACAACATAATTTTACCTAAAGAGAGGTCTCTTTTGAAGTATAAGCATTTAATTAAAAGCGTTAATATGTATGCCGCCCTTTTATACTTAAGAGTTAAAAGTGAATTTACAAATTGCAATTTGCAATTTTTATTCTTCTTCGTCATCAAGCCAATTTAAATTAAAAGGATGCACATGCACAAAATGGCAAATGGAAATAATATGTCAATTGCAAAACATGTCCATGACTCTGACGTTGCGGCGGCGTTGCGTTGTTTCCTCAGGCCTCTTCTTAATTGAATTGAATTACGTTATCAGTAGTGTCTGATGCAGTTTATATGCATGGTCATTGGTTTTTTTCTTGATTCATATCGTCGTCTTTTTCAGGGATAATAGAAGAGTAAGGGATTGGCAAGCTACTCAAATGTTGAAAAATCATAGAGAGCTTGTTTTTGGCGGTAGTGACGTCATTGATTTCATAGATTGAATGTGGAAAATGTAAACAAACATATTCTGCTGTTGCTTTTGCTGCTGCTCACTGTGTAGGAAAGTTAATGTTTATAAACTTTATGTAATTTAATTGTAATTTTTGCCGATAAGACTAAAAAAGCAAAATGCCTTCATGTGCCGTTGCAATTTGTGATAAAAACCCATTTTAAAAATAAAAGTTCCGACGAAAGTACCGTTCATTTCTATCATTTTCCGAAAGGAAAAATCAAGGATAAGTGGATCCAAGCATGCAAACGTGCTGATAAGATCAACACTTCTTGTGCAGTAGTGTGTTCCGAGCATTTTTCTCAGGAAGACTATGAACGAAATCTGAAAGCGGAGCTGTTAGTTAGGATTTCCTCCAAAAATCAAATTCGACCCATTAGCCATTCCAAATCTTAGACTTACTTCATGGAATATGTGGGTTGATAATAGTAATTAGAGTGAAGACAAAAACCAAACAAGGCGGTTGTCGAGCATCTTCTTAACCAGCTAGTTCAAATTAAAAAGTAGAGTGCTTATTACGACTGTGGAATCAGTGAGTGTTAGGTCATTAAGGTAAAACGAATGATAACCCCTCATCTAGTAGCTTTAACAGTATGCTAAAAATAATTTTATTTTGTTGCCGCATCAAGCCACCATCTTCAGCAAATGTTTAGTTTCTGGTTACATAGCAAGTGCATTAAAGCGAAAATATGATATTATTTTGGGAGACATTTCGAAGCGAGCAGCCATCACTTCTGATAACCAACACTTAAATTGGATAAGTTACTTTCTCGTGGGGGTCTAATGGTTCCTTCTGATGAGTTGTTTGGCATGGTAAAGGCGATGGAAAGAGTTTTTAATGAAAAAGTGTTTTTAAAATCGTTAAAAACTGTTGCAACGTAAGTCCTAGAGTAACAAATACATTAAATCTGAACTCACAAACATACCGTGCAAGGTCGTTGACGAGTTCATAAAGGTATAAGGATAAAAATTAGAATTAAGTTTTGGAATAATGGAAATAAGCAAGGAAAACTGCTAAAACGTATGAGAGGGAATGCTAAAAAGTCTAAACAATTTGTTAATTCACATGTGTACTGATTAAAAGTTCCATCGGTTGATTGTAAATCTTAATAAAATTGACAAGAAACTAAAAAAAACACTTTATTAAATGATTCAAGTACGCTTTTTCATGCTTGTGTCTGTCATTCATATAACATTTATGAAACGGATGACGTCACGAGCATTGCACATCACCCCAAATCAGTGAAACCATTGCGGGATACAATCTTGCCAATCCCTTACTCTTCTATTATCCCTGGTCTTTTTTACATTGTTGCATTAATTACTGCACTTTGACACTAAAAGCCAGAAAGGGCAAGTGTAAGTATATGTACGTATGTAAATGCTTGCAATGGCTCATACAATTACTTTTAAAGTGTTCTTGGAAAATCAAGTGAAAATATTTTTGTCTATCCAAACATGAAAAATCGTAGTTCACAGAGAAGATTTGAATGGAACTAAAATGCAAAATGATTGGCTCGCCAATTGGCGTTTTGTTTGAAAAATGGCTGAAAACCATCACCGGCAAAAATTATTGCAAAATTTATAATTGACCGTAATGCAATACCCTCTCGCTGTTTTCTACAATCCGAATTGCAATTTACAATAATCGATAGGAAAATGCAGGTGGAATCATCAATCATGCAATTGTTGCTGCTTCTATATCTTTGCGTGTGGGCTGTGAGAAGAATAGATAATTAAATTAATTTATGCTAAAACAAAAGTGCTACACAAAACCGAATCAAGAAACAAACGCAAACGCGTACAAAAACACATTGCATAATGGCAAACATCAAGATCCTTACTCCCTATACCTACTAACCGCAAGCAACCCAAGCTATCTAAAGTATAATGGGTTATAAGTACATAAACATGTAATTTGATGAATATTTTTTATCCTTTTTAACCTTTATCACAATAAAAACATCATTGTTGGCCATAATTCTGTCAATTTTGATAATGCTACTTACTCTCAAAGTGTATAAAAATCACCTAAAAATATTTTTTTCTAATTTTAAGCTCATTTGAGCATGTTTTTCATCCTTTCCATGCATACCAAATTAAAGTAGGTACGATGTGACGATGTGTCAGCGACGACAAATCTTAAAAATGAAGCTTATTTGATGATGTGATGTGTCAGTAAACGAATATAAACGCACGGAGATATTCGCATTTTTATTTTCGCATTTTATAAACATGTCAACGCTCCTGTTTTCCTTTACGGTCATTTATTTGCATGAGCTGTAGCATTGTTAAGTGAACTGTGAACATGCACATTTATATGACAAATTTTCTGCATGACGATGAAAGAACATGCGGAGAACCTAAAGAAGAAGCTCATCACAAAAGACAAGATTGCATTGAAGTTTACTGTTTGCTAGCGAAAAAAAGCAATCCGATGAAATCCAATCCAAGAATCACGTCATTTATTATAAAAAATGGAAGTGATGGAAGGAAAATAACTTTTTTTAAACTTCCACAGCAAAACATGAAATGAGATTTCATCGCCACAAATACTTAATGAACTAACGATGCGATCGAAACATGTATTTTTCATCAGCTACTTATTTTTTTTGCTTGTGTCCTTCTTCCTTAAATTAATTTAATTAACTAACAAGGGTACTTATTATAATTACCAGGTAGGCATTGTCGGGAAACGCCATTGGCCTTTTTACAGGAGCAGAGATTCTGATGTTAACTATAATTATAATTACAGATATTATGAAAAAACACAGTTAAGTAATAACGAAAACGAGTACCTACGCTAAATTAAATTGATAGTGACAGAAAGAAATTCTAATTTTCTCACTTTATTTAACTAATTCCTTTTTATTAGTAAGAGTATATTCAGTTTAATTACAATGCTGGTCTGTTATAAATCGTTTGACATTTTTGTAATCCTACACGATCATAGTTCATGGATACTACAATATTTTTTCTTGTTGGTTGACAATCTTCGTTGATCTGTAATAATTACGAATTCCTAAATTTTACAAGGCCAAGTCGATAAAAAGGAAAGTTGAGTTGCGTTGTTGCGTATGCTGTTTTTAATTATGTACCTACTTATTATCAGGTGAAACAATGCGTGTACCTATTTTTGTGAGCTGAGTGAGATAAGATAAAATAGGTAATGTTTAATTGCTTACCTTAGCTTAGCTCGATTATATAATTTGTTCTGAAGATGTTATGTTGAATTGCAGGGTAAATGAACAAAACAAAGAAGACAAAAAAAATAGCGAATGAATTGAATTAAAAATTAAATCGAGCCAATGCGTACGTGCCTAGAAAAATGGATGACAATGATAAGCGATGCTGAATTGAAATAAAATGATGAGATGCAGATGGAGATGGATTTCATTGAATTGAATGGAATTGAAGAAGCATTAATTTGTTGTCATTCTGTTCTGTAGGTTATAATTTAAATTCTTTTGTCACAATTAATTGGAAGAGGAAAAGTTGATAGAGCAAGGAGCAAGGTTTTCTTCTGCTGATGATGTTACAATTGTAAAAAAGAAGATGAGAGACAGTTCAGATCAAGCCTGTTTGTCGGTGGTGGTAGCAATAGCAATACTTTATATGCAAATAATAATTAGAGTGAAATGAAAGAGTTGCTAATTGTTGCAACGTTAAGAATAAAAAAATACTGACAAGCACCACTTGGGTCATTGTAATAAACTCGTAAAAATCATTTAATTGTTAGCGAAAGAAAAAACTGCAAGGAGAAGCAGGCAGACAAATCGTACGTAAGTAGGTAATTTTTGCAATTGAAGAGCAGAATTTGTAATTGTAAAGTAATTAAATATTTTATTGCATATTGTATTTAGCAAGATGATCTATGATCAACATCGATTAAGAACATTTTGGCAAGTTTGTGTTACATTGAAGTAGGATAATAAAATGGATAACTTTACTTAAAATGTGTTAAATAATTATATTTGGCTGACAAAAATTGTTTAATTTGTGACACATTTATGTAATAAAAACATTTGTAAAAACAAAATTATGTAATGTTTCTAAAAATTTGATAATTGCATAAATTCTCGAATTGTTTGCAATGCTGCGGTGCTGTAGTCGAGTAAACTAACGAACAAAATTTATATTCAATTTAATTTTTAAAAGGGGAAACTATGAGCTATTCCGAATTATACTACTGTACTGGGAGAAATGAAAACGTTAGCAAAATGCAATGATACCAACTCGGAAATAAAAGACATAAAGACGCGTGTGCGCATGCTGTGTCACTTAACCTCACAGTGGGACTTTCGGGTAGTCTGCCTAAACTTAATTCAAATTTACAACAAATTTATGATGAAATACATTGAAATTGAAAAAAATAATTGTTCATAAATAGTTTATGCACAACTTATATTATATAACTTCACATTCATAGCAAGACATGGCTGATCTTACATAATCAAATTTGTAAATAAATAATTATAAAATAATACAAAATATTAGTAATTGGACAAATCTATTAGCCACACAAAAGTAGCAACTCTGTTTTTTACCTAATTTTAAATCTTTGTTAGAGCAAATCAGTAAATTGGTGGAACTATATACATTGCATGAGAAATGAATGCCTGGTTTGCACTTTCCATGGGAGTTCCTGCTCATACAATACTAATGTATATTATATGTTTAATTTTAATGTTTCCAAAATATGCTGTATACGTTTTTACGTGTTTTGTTTGAATCTTTCCAAAATGTTAATAAAGATTATTGTAAATGATGACATCTTGCAAGAACTTTAAAATACAAAGAGCTGTTTTCAAATTCATTTCTCAACATTTAACAATTTTCTAAATTATAATTAATTATAGTATTAATTTGATCTACATGAACATGAATACATAGAATACAAATTAATACAAAGAAGGCGCAGTTATTGTCTACTCAATCAGAATTTAATTTATCATTTATCAATCAACATTCTACATGCCCACAATCAATAATATTCAGTTTAGATACGACAATTATTATTACAAACAGTAAAAGTAAATTCCCTTCCGATCCGAATATTAATCGTAATCCTCTCTTATTTCTCATTTAGTAACTAGCAAATCGAATCAATTCAAATGGCTTATTGCTTCGTGTGAAGGTTTTAGTGGTAAACTGAACTGATCTCCTTCTCCATTTCCGATGCTGATGCAAGCAATCCAGAATACTTTAGAATGTTTCTTTTCTCTTCCAAACAATGCAAAATTCCCAGATAAAGTCGTCAATTAAATTTGACTTGATGTGATGTTGGCTATACTTTGTAATACATAAAATTCAAATCCAAAAAGCAAAAGAAACTGTAAAAAACTAAAAATTCATATTAGTTATTAATTACATAACACAATTTTCTTACTATTACTTTCTCTCACGATCAACTGCTACTTCTGCTACTTTTCAATTCGGTTTTTCATTCCCGATAATATAAATTTTAGTTTCCTGCTTAGTAAAAAATACAGATAGAAAATAATTAGTAACGGGCATAGATTATAAAGTACATAATATGATAATTGATAGTCATATACGTACCAAATCTATGTTTTCAAAGCGTCAGTCATAGTATTATGCGTCATCACTGCCGCACTGATCACAGTAATCGAAGTGAACACACAGACAAAGTAAGGTGGCGACACTGGTAGCGTCTCCAAATTCTGTTCCTTCCACGCCAAAAGTACAAGTCGGTAATATATGCCACGTCAATTTTTCGTCAGCTTCTGGCGGAGCAAATGAGTCTCCAATTCCAATTCCGATCCATGGTCCTATCAATTCATATCAAAACGATTAATGGTTCAAATTTAAACAACCCAAAAATAGGCATCAAGAGAATATTGTTAATTGTAATTGCAAATACTACTTAAGCAGAAATTATAGCCGAAACATCAATTAATACTGTCTCACCTCAAAATATAATTGTTTTCTAAATATGCTTTAAATAAATAATAAATGATTATCTAAGAATTCCCGCAGTACATAGGTATAAATAAAATCCAGTGGAAGAAATACATTTCACTACAAAAATACAAAACAATTAAATTTTTCAGGATTTATAAAGAATAAACAAATAACTATCCCATTCCATTACTAACTCCAAAAAAGATTGAACAATAATGTAATTAATTTCACAATTTGGCACAGACTACCTACATTAACTATTTGCTAGTGAAAGACAACAGAATAATTATGAGAAATGTAAAAGAAGTGCAATTACAACTGATGATGATACTGTAATTATGTACTCTATAATTAAAGGAACTTTAGACGACACACAGTCTGATGGTAAATCCGAGAAGAAATATATTTACTATTGAAGCTCAAAATCCAACCCCAAAATAAGAAACTGACAATTTTCTTTTCACAAGTTTAGTTGTATCCGGAATTTCTGGTGGGTTGAATACGGAGTTGTTGATAACCTCCATTATTTCCACCGTTTGATCCGCCACCTTGGTAGCCACCACCGCCATTGCTACCACCGTTGCTTCCACCACTGCCATTATCACCATTTCCTCCATTGTTGTTGCCCTTAAGGAAGTAAACAACGGGCTTCTGGGCTTGAGTAGCACCTCCCTGGTATTGAGCTTGGAGTTCGTGGGTGGCCTTCTGTGGTAAAACGTAGATCTTGGCTTGTTGTCCTTGTCCAGCTTGTCCAGTGATGGCAACTCTATGGAGGTATCTGACTGGAGGTGGTTGAACGAAAACTACTTGATTAGCTCCTCCCTCATTCCCTCCAACTTGCACTTGATGGTTCAAAGTCTCCTGGAGGTCTCCACGCGCTCTCTTGCAGTAGACTAAAGTGTCTCCAATATTGCTTCCTTCGGAACCGGAGCCGCAGATTTGTTGGAAAAGTTGAAGGGCTTCTGCCTCTTCTTGTGGGGAGAGCTCTCTCACTCCGGCGAATGCTGGAGCGAGGAGGCAAGCCGTCGACAGAATCTAAATAATAAATTTTAAACCAATATTAATTAATTACCTAATAATCCGTTAAATATATTTCCACAAAAAAAGTTTTGTGCAATAGTAATTTATTCGGAATCACTCTTCAACCACTCACTCACCAACAAAGCTTTCATTTTTCCAAATCCGATTATTGAAATTGTACACACAAAAAATCCTTTTTCGATTCACTTCACTTCTTCTTCTTCACTGCAAAACAATTCAATGACTAGTCAAGAGTGAACTGATTGAAGAATCACCGGCTCGCCGACGCTTTTAAAGTGAATCCCTTTTCCCATTGTGCAATTTACCTACCTCTGCACCACTGCACTGCATTGCCGTTGCCTACGAGCAAACGTCCCTGTGTGAGGGGCACTTCGAAAGCGAAACCTCGACTTCTTCGATCAACGAGGGAGTCATTTCAAGTTTCTTCTTATCAAAATCCATATTATTCGCCTTTCTTCTTCACTAAACAGCCACCACGACCGTTTTTGTTTCGAACGATATGATATAATGAAAATGGTGCTGAGGTTGCACGCAAATGCGAATCTATCATTTTATCGTTGTAAAAATAATAGACGTTTGATTAACCTGCTATATAGCTTCGTCAATGCTCAATTGTTCATAACTAGACAACAACTTCTACGTAAAGAAATAATTATTTTTTTTAGTAGGAGTGCTCCTCTCTGTCTATAAAAGTATAACGTGAAGCATGTCACCAGGTGGTCAACAAAATATTTATCAAATTATTAATTGTTCTACATGCTAAAAAAATCCACATGAAAATCTATACTCGAGGACGAGACAAAGGATTCAAATTGTATTTTATTATGTCATAATTATCTCTTATTATAGGTTTATCTTAATAAATTCTCTTTGTTCTGTTTTATATAGTCTAAAGATGCGATTCTGATGAGCTTCGGCTTTCATTCGATTCGCTATTTAATTTTTCATTGGAAAATAAAGGAAGGCAAGAGAAGATTTATATTTTTCACGTTATCTTAAACGGTCCTGTCTCTGTTTATGATTGAAAATAATAACAGTGAAGATAAGCAGCTACAAAGAATAAAAGAGTTTGTAGTAATTTGTTCGTGACTTTGTCATTGTGGTCGAGTGTCGAGTCGAGTCCTTTTCCTTTCATGCCAAAAAAACTGTGGAAGCATGGTCAATGAGGGGGAAGAAGAAAAGAAAGAAATTAGAATATTGTGTACCTAAACCCAAATGTCCTTTAAAATCGGAATTTCCATGCAAAATTTTAATTCGTCAATAATCTTGTGACATATGACCATGCAATGCAATTTAATGCAAATGTACCTTGACATAATAAAAAGTTATGCTCGATAAGATAATAATAATGTGGGGAGACAATTAAAAACTCTGATTATGATGCGAGAATGAGTCACTGGTCACTCGGTCATTGTGTTTTCGGGCTTGCAAATAAATTTTGACATTAATTTTACAAATAGGCAGACTTGATTTGTATAAGAAAAAAATTGAAGATGATAGCCCGTTTACTCTCATTGCATTTTATTGCATGTCAACGAACTTGTTTGTTTTCGAAGCAAACTCAAGCTCACAACAGCTCATAATTTGTAATTAACCCGATCAATTAGCTATACCTACATACTTCAATCCAGCCCCCCTTTTAATCAGAAATCAGCCAAAATTTGAATAATTTGTTTTATGGAAAGTGCAATCAAGTCCATGCAATTTTGTTTAATAACAATGTTGCATTAATTTTGAAAGTCCATCCATGTATAGCCACATAGGCTTTGGGTTTTCAGAATTTTGTTTAAAAAAATAGAGCATTTTGCCAATATTTACTTACCCAAGTCAAGATAAAGACCATAAATATGTACCTAATCAAAATGACCAATAAACAAGTCTAGTTGTTGTGCAGTATAATTACGTTTTTAGTTTGTTTGATCTTTCACTTGCGCAATTTTATCATCATTTATAGGAATGCAAATATAAAGAATAAAAAAGTTTTTATGGAGCACCTAAAAAGTCAAGTCAAAGAACGAAAAGCAATTTACAAGTGATAATGTCCGTCTGGTGTGAGGGTGGAGGTACATGAAATAAATGAAAGAAAAGAAATGTATCGTTTACACTATTTCGAAATTCTAAATCCAAAAATTTTAATTCTCTTTTATACAATACAATAAAATCAATTCTTTTATGGGAGTAGGTAAATGTTCCAAAAAACGAAGTCTATTATTGCCCTACATAAAATCAAGTAAGGATGGGAATGGAAATGAATAGAAATGTGAAATTACTCAAAAAAAAGATTGCATTTGATTATAAGGATTTGTTATTATTTTCTTTAACAAATATCATTCACTTTGTAGTTATAGTTAGTCATACTTTTTCCTTTCATTATCAATTTCAAATTGAAAAAAAAAGAAAGGAAGAAGTACCGTAAAGATTATAGCTGTAGCAGTAGAGTAGTAGACCCGTAGACGGCACAAAAGGAAGATGAATGAATTGATTGATGCAATCTAACGCAACATAGGTAAATATTTATGATAGGCGATGAATTACCTTCTTTGTTATCGTCTACACACATTTAATAAAAAACTTCCTTTTACACTTTTAACTGGTCCGTCTGGTTATCTGGGGTTGGGGTTACCGCGCCGTAAATAACGCGCAGCAGCAGCAGTATAATAAACATTATTTACCTTACCTATATAATTTCTGTAACAGCAAAGAAAAAATGTTACAGCATAGAAAAAATTTGCACACTAGATTCAATATTCAAATTTTCAAATGTATAATTTCATGTTATGTATTTTGCGTTGTGAATGGATAACAATGAATGCTTTTGCTTTTGATTCTGTTATAATCTACAAAACAATAAAAGTCCTAACGCAATATAATTGAAATCGTAATCGTAATCGTAAAAGATGGATGAAGTGATCGTGAACCCATTCGAATTCTTGTTACATTTTACTTTACTACTTTGTACGTACTTTGTATGTATGGACGACACGAAGGGAACCATGTTTACTTAATGTTGTGCAATAGTAATCTTCTGTAAGCAGAGATTACATGATTCGATGATCATTTTATTCGGGCGCATGCTTTTATATTTGATTTCTTCTTCGCCCTAAAGTTCTAGTTTTGTGGCTGATCCCTGTTCATTCGTGACTTCCCTAAGTTCCTGACTGATTCACGAGGAAGTAATTTTGTCAGAGTAGAAAAGTCAGTTTGCTTGGATGATCGTTGCGAATTGCGAATGAAATCAACTCAAAAACACAATCTTAAAAATTTTCATTGCACATTTTTTTTTGTGGATTTTGTCAGCTTTATTGCAATTCAAGGAAAAATATTTACGAATTCTCTTACATTTCAAACTCAAAATTAATTTAATTAAGTAATTTATATATTTTCAGCAAAATGACCTATTTTAGGTAGGTAGGTAGGTAGATAGTTAGTTGACTCATCAAATCATTCTTCCTTACCCTTTTGCGACAAAAGCAGTAATTGTTTCCCCGTGAATTGTTTTGCCACTGATTTCCCTTTATTGAGTGAGATGAGTGGAGCTGCAGCACAGCACCACCACTACACCACCCCTCCCACAAAGCTTTTAGTAAAAGTAATTATTAATTACAATGCGCTAGCTCACATTTACATTTAACTTTGCTAACTTTAATTTTTAATTTATATTTATTGACTAAATTAACCTAATTTTTTTCCTCGAAAAGTCACCTATTATGACATGCTGATGATGATGCTACTTATTTAATTGTGTCTGCCTCACTAACCGCCACCATCGCATCGCATCCACAGTCCACAGTGTCCACACCCCGACATGTATTTAGTAGGCATCTAAAAAGAGTAATTTAATTTCATTATTATTAAGCAATAGGTGGGTGAATGATCGAGGAGGAATTGATTGAATTGAATAGGTAGGTGGTGGTCTCGTTCTTTCTTTCTTTCTTTAATAAATCACTTAATAAAATAACACGGCATGTCGCTCAACTGTCATGTTACAGTTTAGCTTCAGAAAATACTGGCCAGTAGTGACACGCAAGCAGAGTCGGACACCTTAACAGAATTCAAACAATGTTTCGCTGCTGCTGCTGCTGCTGTTTACTTGGAATTAAAAATCGATCAATTTCAAAATAAATTCATGTCTTTCTGTCTTGTACTTCTTCTTACTAAAGAACTAAAGAATAAATTGTTATCGAACCAAGTGCATCGAAACCATAATTACTGCAACAATGTCCACAATCCACAACAGGTAAATACAAAGTTGATCATATTTGATATTGATGAATGAATACGCATCCACACAAAGAAGAAGAGAAATATCAAGTCAATCAATAAAATTCAAGAGAAACAGTATTTTAATATTATTCAATATATTTTTCAAGGTAGATTATTAGAATTGACCCAATACCACTCATCAATCACCAACCAACTAACTAATTTCTTTCCATATCCCCATATCTTTATGATGATGATGATGATGACACGCAGTCATGTAATTTCTTCATTCATAAATAATAAATAGTAATTGATATTGCTGCACCGTAGCCATAGCCCAACAGCTATAGAAGCTACACTCACCCTTCATTATTATTACTTTTTAATATTAATATATAAGAAAAAAGTACCTAAAACTGCATCTTCTTGATAATATCATGATGAGATCTATCAATCACATCACATCCATCATCATTCATTCATTCATTCATTCAGATTCATATTTTCAATATTATTATCGGATTCCCCCTTCGAGGCATCATCTTCCCATTCCATTGCATTCCAAATTCCAAATTGCAAAGAATATAACAATTTGCAAGCATGAATTTTTAAACATGCGATGCAAAGTAAATGTAAATGCCCACAGTTAAAAACAAAATTTGCAACATTTTGGCTGCTGCGATAAGTAATTGATATTGCTGCACCGTAGCCATAGCCCAACAGCTATAGAAGCTACACTCACCCTTCATTATTATTACTTTTTAATATTAATATATAAGAAAAAAAGTACCTAAAACTGCATCTTCTTGATAATATCATGATGAGATCTATCAATCACATCACATCCATCATCATTCATTCATTCATTCAGAGATTCATATTTTCAATATTATTATCGGATTCCCCCTTCGAGGCATCATCTTCCCATTTCATTGCATTCCAAATTCCAAATTGCAAAGAACACAACAATTTGCAAGCATGAATTTTTAAGCATGCGATGCAAAGTAAATGTAATGCCCACAGTTAAAAACAAAATTTGCAACATTTTGGCTGCTGCGATAATAACAAGAAACCCTTCATTAATTACAACCTAAATATTAAAATTAAATGCAGGGTAATTACAAGGGTGAGCGTGGTTTCTTATTACTGCCATCATCATCATTACTCGTAAAGTAACATTTTTATAAAGATTTTTTAAATACTTTTATAAAGGGTAAAAGGGGGACTGCAGAAAGGAGCCCTTTTTTCAGAAGTCAAAGATGACTTTTGCTGAATGGATGGCTGCTGGTGACAGACTTCTTCAATCTTCACTCATTTTAATATTGCGTAATAAAATGTCATCTTTCAAGTGACCGATGACGGGGAATACTA
>JAHZNJ010000457.1:0-11829 GCA_027744475.1 Lepidocyrtus cf. sotoi NNG-2020
TACTTGAGTTTATTCCTCTTCCCTTCACTTCATTATTACAGACCGTAATGAGACATTGGCCATTTCTCTCTCCCTCTCGCTTCTACTCCTACTTTGAGAGAGTCGAGTCAAGAGACACTTGCTGGGAGATTCAACCATTGCATTGCTTGCCTAAATAATAATTTTAACGTAGGAACAGGAAATAGGAAGAAGAGTGTAGATGTTGCTTGTTCCCGTCTCTAGTTTCTTGCAGTTGTCTTATTAAGCATGCAAAAAATAGATGCATAACGAGTCCGCTTGTGTTTATTAAACATTTAAGTTTAAATATCTTCACATCATCATTAGCTTCAATCTATGTTCATTGAACAGAAGCTTTTATATTATTATGTTTTTGAATAAAAATCAAACATTTGTTTTATAAATAAGCCACCCGGATAAGTATGCAAATGTACAAATACGGATTTAGAAATAATTGCAAAATTTCAAACGTAATATTTAAAGCTCGAGCCATGGAAAATTACTACCTCTCGTACGGGAAACAGCCAGGCTAACGAAAATAATCTAGATGGTTTTAAATTACTCTTATAATGCTGCTGCTTCAATTGCAAGCATCATTTTCCAAGAGCTCAAAATAAATGATGAGTGGCTGAAGTTATTAAAAAACCAGAAGAATGTGAAGAACAAGGATGAGCTATGAACGAACATGCTTACGCATACGTTCTATAAACAAATACATGTAAAATGCAAACAAACAAAACAAAAAAAAACTAATCAAAAATCTAAAATTGATATATGTTCGTTACGTTTTTTACGTTACGTTCATATCAATATCAACAAGAACTCATTTGTCTTTCTTTCCTCATTCCATTTTCAATTTTTTATTATTAGTACTTGAAGAAATACTCGACTTCTTCCAGTTCAACTTTATTTACACACATATTATGCATGAAAGCATTATTATTATTATTCATTTCACGTTTTTTACGTTTTTACCATCTTCCTCCTCAATTTTTTTATTATTGGCTGACATATTAAAGTAGAAAGAGAAGAAAGGTTGAAGTTGAAAGTTCAAAATGGTACCTTCATTAGAAATACAAAATTTTGCTCAGTTTTTTCTGATTTCGAGCACGTTTGGGATTTCCCATGTCAATTCTTCAACAACTGTCAGTCCATATATGCAGAATGTATTGTTGTGTTGCTCTTCGTTGTTTAAAAATAGCAAAAAATTAATTTTCAGTACAGCAGCTGTTTTGCAGCAATATTTTCTGCACAAATCTGAACAGAGCGACGTAAGTTTTTTCTTCAAAAACAGAACAAGCGTATCAATTAAAGATACGATACAGTTTCAGTGTGGAAGTCTTTGTAGATATAGTTAATTAGTCCTTCCAAATATTTGAGTACGTTGGAAAATTACAGTTATTATTACATGTTATACATCTACTGCGCTGTTGCGTTATTAATAAACATGTGATTTGTTTTATTGTAATTTATTTCTGCGCAACAGCCAACCAACTTACAGCAAGCGAGTGAGTATTCAATATCTACTCACTCACTCCACTACTTCACCTATTCCACTACAGAATTACGTGAAATGAAATAGATGAAGAAGCCTTTCAAATTTCAAAGTGGATCATACTGGGAGCTGGGAGGGAAGATTATATTACTTATTATATTGCTTTTTATTATATTTATTATATTTTTATTATTATTATGCAAATTTCTCTTCTACCTTCTGCGATGCACGAAAAAGGAGAGTGCATATCTGATTTGTGATTTGCGATTCAGCTAAATAAAAGTAGCTTTGTATTTGTTTGTACTGTAGAATGATTTGATTGCGTTTTTATTCGATACGCAATATCTCGTACGTAAAACCCTTCTGCTCGTGTCAGTTCAGTTCAGTTGTGTATGAATTATTTTTAGTTGTTTGTGATGAAGTAGGAAATAGAAAACGAGAGAAACTTTTTTCTTTTGTTCTTTTTTTTCTTCTGCGATTTTTACATAATATGATATGGATAAAATTTGGATTTCAGATTGAAATTGAAAAGGGAATGAATGATAAAATGTTTTGTTTGATTTCATTTGAAATTCATGAGCTATTTTACTTGTTCGTCCGAACAAGGCGGAAAATAAAAGGGAATACAAAAGATTTAGATCAAATCAATACAAAAATTCAGATTTTATGATGAGTATATTACTATAGTGCTTCCTAAATATAGCTCCAGAAATGGAATGGGATCTGATGCTAGTGACTTGCTTAAAAATGCGATTAATTTAATATAGACAAGAAAAAGAAGCTTAAAATATAAAAGTGCGAATTGTACAAAAAATAGTTTCTTTCGATTGAACTAAATTTAAATTCATAGAAAAATGCATAAATACAACAAAAATAATCTAATTAAATTAAATTCAACGATACAAGCTGATTGATAGAAAGCAAAGCTAAATTAAAATGTAATAATTTTACAAATTGAGCTCTTAAACTTGTACTTGACGGAAAACAAACTGTAGGTAATTTAGTTAGAAAACGTTGCAGTAAAGAAACCGGTGGCAATTGATCCGTTCTACTAACCTGTGTGTATTTTAATGAATTTGTAATTTTTACGCAATTAAAATATTATTCGCGCAATTTTTGATTGTTACCTCTTAGATGTTTCGTGCTCCGTTGGGACATGTGATACGTCTAAACCATTGAATTAATTGTCATCAATCATAAATTCCACGTTTTGTTATAGATACGACAGAAGCTCAACTGGTAAACATTTCGATCAATTTTCGTAGTTATAATTTGCTTTTGAATAGCAAAACAAAATCAGAAATTAACTATAAAAGCATTCAAGAAAGATTCAAGTCTGATATTTTTATTCCTAAAAAATCTGCTGTTCATTGAAACAGACATTAACTAATGATCCCTCACTCTCACACAACTTTTACGTAATGTTGCATTTTTTTCTCCGTCTCTCTCTCTCTCTTTCTCTATCTCACTTCCCATTTCAATTCCTTCTCATAATAATCTCGCGCCCTCTACCCATTTTTACTTCTTTTTTTAAACTTCCAGCTCAAGTAAAGTTAAACCAGCTCAAGAAAATTTTCTTTCTTACACACACTACTTAAAAAAACCAAAAAATAGTTCCTCTTTTACTTTTTTCTCTCCCTAATGTAAGAAAGTGTAATCTCGTAATTATAAGTGCATGCAAAAGCGCAAAACCTTTTTCAACTTATCATCACCATCATCATCATCGCAAATGTAAATTTATATTTTTTATATAAAAAAATATAAAAAAAAAAGTTCTCCATTCTTTTAAGTTCGAAGCTTTAACTTCAGCTTCACACAATGAGTTACTTTATGCTATGCACTCTGAAAATTCCCCGTCACCTCTTCACTCTCACTCACATCAGAAAGAAACAAGAAACTCTGAAGAAAAAACTGAAGAAGAAAAAAAACTTTTCTTCACTTTTTTACTTTCTTTTTTCTTTTCCTCTCTCTCTTTTCCTCGCTAATGCAAACATTGGGAAGAAGCCCTCATTCATTCATTCCGCTCTACTCTGCTCAGTCTGCTGTACTGCTCTGCTCTGTTACTTTTTTTTATAGTGGATAGAGAAGATGAAGAAAAAGAAGGAGAAGAAAATTTTTTTAAGGAAAGGAAAGACGCAAGGGAGGAGAAAATTTAATTTTCTTGAGACAACGAAAAGGGATCAATATATTTTTTATTCTAAGAATAGATATGTCTGGGTTCTGGGTGTGTGTGTAAAGAAGGATATGTCGCTTTGCTCTCGATCGCTCTTTTTTCTCTGGCTTTTTATAGTTACATTACCCAAGACAGTTAAAAACCGACAGAGTTATTTTCTCTCTTCACTTCTCTCTCTCTCTCTTTCGGTTTTATTTTTCTCTTCTTTTCTAGTCACTCGTTCGACTTTTTCTTTTTATTCTTTCTCTGTAGCTGCTCATCTTCATGGTTGAACTCTTGAAGCAAGCGAAAATCCAGCTGAAGCTTGTTTCTTATTTCTGTTTCCTTTTTTCTCTTCTCTTCTATTCTTAATTTTTTTCTGGTTTAGTATTTTAGCTTTAGTTTTATTTCTGCAGACTTGCAAAGAGCAGAGCATATCTCTAGTAGAAAAAACAAAAAACTTGTGGTGTTGTGTTGTATGCAATTCACAGCGCAACCCTTCATCCACAACATGACTTTAAGAATCCACGACACAATACAATACAGTACAAAACAATAATGTATCTCTTTCCAAAAGTCCACAAGTCCGCAAAAAAGATCCAGTCAGACAAACACACAAAAAAAGTTAAGTTAAATATATATTCTCTGGTTTTTAACTCGGTTTACTTATCTCTTCTCTGGTTCTGTTCTTCTATAAAAATAAAAAGGCTACGCTTTTGCTAAATACTGCTCGGGCAAAAAAACACAAAAAAAATTGTGATGATGATGCCGACAAGATTATTTTAAAAACCGCCAAAAATTTCAACCACGTAGATTCGTGATGAAAATTTCCCCAGCAAATAATATATCTCCCAAAAATTAATTTATAATTATTCATTTACGCGTAAAGCTTAAGACGACTGAGCCTTACATTAACGTTAACATTCGATTACATAGCTTCGATTTTTCGAGTATACCCCTTCCATTTCTTTTAATATTAAATTTGCCCCACTGCAATGCAATGCCATTCCACCATTGCATGCACCACCAACCACCACCAAAACTTCTCCATGACTCCAGAGCTGTTTGCTGCTGCTATGCTGAGCTCGTGAACGTGAGCCCTGCTAGTTTAGCTTTCGTTTTTGAGTTGAGTTGAGAGAGACTTGAGAGAGATCCAAAAAGTGTCAGCCAGAGGCTGTATGTAGCTGTAACAGAAAGTTGCTTTTTAGTTTACAGTTTACGTGACACACTCGACTCCTCCATAGTTGAACGATGAGAAACCTTTCTCTCTGCACCACTACTACTGCCACGAAAAACCCAAGCCCCTTTTTATATAAGATTATTCATCATCTTACTATTATCAACATCAACAATATTGCAAGATGCAAAGAAAATAATAAAAAAAATATAATATTAAATGTAAAATTAAAAGAAAGAATGAAGAAAGAAAGACATCTACTAAAAATAAGAAATAAAGTAGTTTCTTGTTCGTATAATATCACATTCACGGAACTCCACAGGGTTCCTCCTTATTATTATGCATGTTAAAGACAGTTTTATTTCATACCATACATAACCAATTTACTAGAAAGGGTCTCGTACTTTTACTCTTTTACTTTCCTTTTCTTTTTTTCTTGCCTTGTCACTGAAAAACGAAGCACAAGAGGTGGATGGATACATCTGTATTTCATTTTTGCAGAAGAAGTAAGACATAACTGCTGCTACAGTTTTAAACATTTTCCCTGAAAAAGCGTCCTAAATAAGATGGGAACGTCCGTGGCAAGTGTTATAGTATGTTGTGCTGTAATGTATGTAAGGTCAAAAAAGTATCTTCTTCCCGTTTTTAATAATCCGTTTACATGATATCGTTGCCAATTTCAAAACATATGTGGTTCACTTTTCTTTGTATGGGAAGGATTTCTGCTGTTTTCTTTCTGTTGTTGGACATTTAACGATTTTGCTGTCAAGGAAGAAAGGAAAAATAAGAATAATCTGTCCCTGAATTTGATTTTGATGCATAAATTATTGAAACAAGAAGGATCTATTTTGAATACGAAAATAACAATAGAAATAGAAAAAATAAGATCAGTGAAGCTTGATAATTAATTTATGATGATGAATGTTGATATTTTTTATAGTAAAGTTAAAGTTTGAGGTTAAATTTGAATTACACTACCACCACACAAAGACTACCTATTTACTTCCTTTTGAACTTTTCTTTTTCTAGCTCAAGCTATCAAGAACCAAGCGCAAGCTCATTCCAGCATGGTAAAACAAATTAAATATAAAGTATAGCAAAATGAATAATATTTTTTATTCTTCGTTCTTACAAGGAAGAGTTTTTCCTTGTTTGTATTCCTCTTCTGCTTCTTCTTTTCCACGTCTTCCTCCCTAAAAACTTTCTGGGCTATTTACACAAAGTGTAAAGTTTGTTTTAACAAGTTACTTCTTATGTTTAGGCACGTTTGTGCATCTTTTTATTCAAAAGAAAGGAAAATAAGTTTAATTCTCTGATTAGGTTGTCATTATTAAAGAGACCATAAAATTTGTAGGAAAGAAAGAATTTCTGTGTCCGGCTCACACAAAAGCGTATTTACTAGACCAGTAAGTAAATATGCCGGGTGCATGTAACATGAAAATCGATTGGGACTTTTGCGCTGTTTTAAAATTATAGCTGTCTTTAATACGCAATGTAAAATAGATGGGTTCTGCCGCAGCCCCGATTAAGTACTTACAAGAATTTAAAAAATCAAGTGTACTGAACAAATGAGAAGGACATTTGGTGACGCAGCAATTTATCGGCAATTTAAAAGAGTATGCTATGTTGACTGTTTCTTGGCAGGTGATTTCGAGAACGACATGATAGATGATTTTGAAAAATAAAGAAAACAGAAAATCTATGGAAAAGAAAGAACTGCTGTGTCCGGTTTACACAAAAATGTCATGTTTACTGGACCAGTAAGTAAATATGCCGGGTACATGTAACATGAAAATCGATTGGGACTTTTGCGCTGTTTTAAAATTATAGCTGTCTTTAGTACGCACTGTAATATAGATGGATTCTGCCGCAGCCCTAAATGCTTACAAGAATTTAAAAATCAAGTGTACTGAACAAATGAAAAGGACATTTGGTGACGCAGCGTCGGCAATTTAAAAGAGTATGCTATGTTGACTGTTTCTTGGCAGGTGATTTCGAGAACGACATGATAGATGATTTTGAAAAACGAAAAAGTCAAAGTATCAATAAATAAAATGATGGTTTTGGCATAGAGATGAAGAATACTTGTTTGCTAAAGTTAAAGACTCTCAGTTCTCCGCTTTTGCTTGGTTGTAATGTAATTTGTATTTAAAAAAAGCAAAAAACATACGGAAATATTTGAGTGCACCCGGTTTGTATTGGCTAGACACGTGTTAATTGAACTACAGAGATCTGATATCAAGATATCATATTTTTTTAGAATTATTTGTTATCATATTAGAGGCTCCACGTTGTTGGTAAAATTTAACAAACTTATGATGCAATTACAGCTACAGATATTTGTTCTTCCTTGTGTCCTATGCAATTATTTACTGCAGGAAAAGTAAAAGTTTAATTAAGTAAACAAAAAAGTAATTGTGGATGTAATGTGAAAGTTATTTTTCCTTTTATTGCAGCAGATAATTCTGCTAATCATTATAAAATACATAAGTAATTAAATTGCTGGTTGAAAATCTTTTTGTTTTTTAACGCCCACCGCTTTAAAATATACAATGCTGTTGCATTTACAATACAGATTCCAACGGAGTTACTTTTTGTCATATGAACATTAAAAGAATTAAATGCGATATTATTCAGTTTTTATCAATTTTTTGAATCTCAACCCAATTTTCCTTTTGTTTTAACCGAGTTAAAAATTATATAAAATATTAAATGTATACAGAAAAAGAAGGAATGAAGAAGGGAAGACGTCTACTAAGAAATAACGTCGATTTCTTCCTCGTTTAATATCACATTCACGGAACATAGGGTTCCTCCTTATTATTATGCATGTTAAGGACAGTTTTATTTTATACCATACATAACCCTTTAACTAGAAAGGGCCTCGCTCTTTCACTCTCTCTTTCCTTTTCTTTCTTTTCTTGCTTTCTTGTCACTAAAAAAGAAGCACAAGTGGAAGATGGATACATCTGTATTTCATTTTTGCAGAAGAAGTAAGACATAACTGCTGCTACAGTTTTAAACATTTTCCTTCAAAAGCAACAAAATATAGATGGTTGAGTTCCAGTCTTGGCTTGTGATGTGATAAGGTATGCTGTGCTGTAATATGTGTGAGGTCAGAAAAGTATCTTCTTCCCGTTTTGATATTACTTTTACATGATATCGTTACCAATTTTCAAACATATGTGGCTTACTTTTCCTTGCATGGAAAGGATTGTTGCTGTTTTCGTTTTTGCTCTTTTCACTATGTTACTGTGGAAGAAGAAGAAAGGAGGAAGAACAGTAGTTCCTCCCTCCAATTTATTTTGATACATGTTACCTTAAAAATGGATTAAATCTATTCTCATCACAAGAGTAAAAATAGAAAGAAAAAAAATAAGATCAGCGAAGCTTGATGCTAGAATAATGATGATGAATGTTGATATTTGTAATGTCCTTCTAACCCTGGACATATCAAACTAGGCCATCGAAGCAAAAGTAGATCTCTCTACTCAGAGTCTGAAACAACTGAGTATTGTCCGCAGCACACTCTCTCACATCTCCCTTCTAGCCTTGTGCTAACAACCGCGGAGCTCTTGCTTCGGATCCCCCCCACACTCACTCACTCACTCAAATCTCTCTAACCCGCTCAACTCAAATCCCATAAACTCTCATTCCTTACTACTATCTAACCTATCACTTCTTAACCTATTTACTTTTTTTTTCCTACTATGGTTTTCTACGCGTACTGCAGGAATCACTCGACTGCAGCAGAGGCTTTTCTGTTACGCGTACTGTAGGAATTCCCGTACTACAGCAGAGGCTCTTATCTCTATCTCTAATACTCTATCCCAAATCCAAATACTCTAATCTCAAATACAAATCTTTTAAACTCTAATATCTCTAACTCTATCCCATTTCTGTTCCTTCTCTCTCTCCGATCTCTCCTGTCTCTTCTCTCTCTCTCCAATCACTCCCATACCAACCTCCCAAAAACTCCGTCTCCCCGGGGCTCGAATCCCCGATCCCACCGCTAGCCACCATGTAATGTCCTTTCTCATCCTGGACATATCAAACTAGGCCATCGAAGCAAAAGTAGATCTCTCTACTCAGAGTCTTGAAACAACTGAGTATTGTCCGCAGCACACTCTCTCACAATAATGAATTAGGCTTTTTTGTCACGAAAAATAGTAAATTATTAATCAAGTACTACTTAAATAAAAAATTAACAATTTTCTGGTTGGTCCAAATACCCCCTTCCCACCGCTTCAAAACTAAATCGGAAGCTTTCTCAGCAATGGCGTAAACTGTAGCCTGTGTGTTTGCGTTTGTAACGGCTACAATGACCGACGCATCAGCCACCGATAACCCTTCGATTTCGATAACCTTTAGTTGGGTATCCGCAACTGCTTCGGGATCTCCCGGTCCACTTCCCATTCTACAAGTTCCAACAGCATACTTAATGTAGCATTCCCAATAAGCATCGCTGTGGAGCTGGAACTGATTGCAAAGCGGAAATGGAGTGGAGGGAAAGCGACATCCCAGCCTCTGCATTGCTGAAGTTTCTAAACAAAGTCGTTCCGAAATCCTCAGAGCATACAACATTAATCGATTAGCCGCTGTCCTTCAATATATTTAGGGTAAGAACGCCACGGCTCTTTGGTCTGGAGTTGGAGACAACATGACCCCAATTCACGACTACTTCCCAAGGCTGTAAATCTTGAACTTCAGCGGGATCCGTTACAAACTTCCATTGGCTCGGCATGAAATGGATATCTGGCCAGTCATTGCAATTATTGGTGAATGGTGGACGGCTCTGAAGGCTGGACAGGAAAATGCCTTGGCTCCACAATCCCGTGAAGATGAATACGGACCTGTTCCAGTCTGCTGGTAAAGTTAGAATGTTTCCGGTGTTAAGTCAGGGGATGGTACTATGGCAACGGAACGGTTCCCTAAAATGATTGGAGGGACGAAAAAGGGATGATCGTGGAGATTTTTTCCAACGGGGAGGTCGTTAATTAGTGGAATCTGTTTATTAAAAGAAGCAAAAAAACTTCAAATAATATTTTAATAAAACAGAAATTAAAACTTCAACGGAAATGATTTTTTTACGTTAGCATTTTGTAAAACGTCCTTCGGTCCAATTCCAGATCTCATGAGGAGAGCAGGTGAATCCACGACCCACTGCGCTGATGATATCTTCCTTCCTTGCTCTGGCAAACACGGAACTGGAGAAATTATTTCTTTGAAATGTCACGCCGATCGCTCTATTCCCAACGGATATCACACGTTTCGCCGTAGTATTTACAAGAATCACTAAATTGTTCCTACTTCCGGTTCCTGAATTCAAAAGTGGCTGAATATATCCTTTGTAGGCGCTCAATCTCCTTCCTTGCCTTAGACTTGCGTCAACCAAAGCAATACTTGGAGTTTGTGGACCATTTGGATCTCCGAAGGGATAGCCGATTTCATTCCCAGCTTGGATGAACTCTTGCTGACCTGGATGATAAGTGGGATTGCTGATATTTATGGGATCCCTGAAACCCTTCTCTGGCTCGTTGGATGGAATCTGGTGTAGTTTTTGCTTTTCTTGAACTACGGCAATAAATTTTCATAGCTCCAGCTTTGGTCTTTAGTAATTCTCGCCCAGTTATTGTAGTCCTGAGGGTTACCTCTGTTCCAAAGCATTCCGTTGACGCTGCTCCCTCCTCCAATTGTTCGGCCGATGAGGTATTGAACATTCTGGAAACGAAAGAAATTAAAACTCATTAATTATTTTTAATCATTCATCAAAAGAGTTTTAAGTATTAGTTTGATTTGAGGAGTCTCACTTTACCCCATCCATGGATAAACCCGCATTCTTCTGTGGGACACTATCATAAACTTTCACTTCATTAGTGAAGCCTGCAATCCCGTAGAAATTGGAAAGCGCAGGAACTTCCAGCTCGGGAGTGGGGATCTCTCCTTCCTCGATAAGTAAGACTGAATGTCTTCCCGTTTTCAGCCTCGGCTAATCTTAAAGCGATCACGCATCCCGCAGTTCCTCCTCCAACTTGAAAATTTTCATAAGTTTGTAATAAGTAAAGCAAAAGACTTTTTTAATTTTATAAATTTTGACAAATATTCCTTCTTTCTCCCAATGAGAAAAGGAGAAGATGCTCATGCATCAACTCCCCTATCAAATTGCAAATTATGCAATCCCTATCTGCAAATTAGTTAAAATTACGCAAAGAAGGTGAGATAATATAGCAAATATGTAAGTTAGCTACGGCTGGATTAGGTGTATTCGGAATGCCCGTTGTCGATTTGCAAATTGCCCTAAAAGTGCTTTTTTGAAACTTGTGACCGTCGTTTGTGCCGTTATAAATTGTCGAATTTCAAAATTGCCCGCATCATTAGAATCATGGCATGGCATTTGAATTTGAAACCCTATTAGTCCTTATTTAGCTCATTTACAAGCACAATGCCCTATTGATGGCATTGCTTTGCCTACCCCATTCACTTTTTGTATTGCGGACAATTCCACTCATAGACGGAGCAACGGTAATATTAATACTCCATAGACATGGAGTAATAATAATATAATATGAAACATTATTACAGTCACGAGAAGAGAACTCCAAAGGCAGAAGACACTGCTCCATCAACGCCATTTCCTTCTTTAACAGCGCGTCCGAATCCGTTTCATTTTTTCGTATGTTAAGTTAAACCGTTTTGGGGGAATGGGAGGTTATGATGGAGGTTGTGGTTTGGCTGAAATTGGGAGGAGAAGAAGGCGTCGCGTGTCGCGTTGTTGTTGTTGGGTCCACAGGGATAGGCTTCTTGTCACATATTTGCTTTCACTTTCTCTCAAGTTGCAGTCATTCACGAATCCACAGAAATTGTAATTAGGAGTTTGGAGGATACAGCGTAAACTTTGGTGGCGGTGGTGTAGGAGGAAACGCTGAAGAAGACGGAGGAGAAAAAAGACGAAGGTGGTGGAATTCTATTAAATGAAAACGGAGGATCTTTCATAGATGGAGGGGATGT
>JAHZNJ010000458.1:0-25699 GCA_027744475.1 Lepidocyrtus cf. sotoi NNG-2020
GACTTGACTTCGCCGGCAATTGACACAGCTTCATCAAGGAAGTTGATGACCTGTTCGAAGTCAGTTTCATCAAATCCACGAGATGTTAAAGCAGGGGCGCCTGCAGAGAATCATAGATTTGTTTTAGATTTAATTTATTTTTTTACCCTTTTCTTTTTAAACAGTAATTTTGTTATAGAAGTTTATATTTTTTGTACCTAAACGGAGTCCACTAGGAGTCAAGGCACTCTTGTCTCCTGGAACGGTGTTCTTGTTGGCTGTGATATTAACCTTATCACAGACAGTTTCAACACGAGCTCCATCCAATTTCTTTGGTCGCAAGTCCATCAAAACCAAATGGTTGTCAGTTCCACCAGAAACAACTTGGTAGCCGAGCTCCAACAATCTCTTTGCCATGGCCTTAGCATTCTTCAAGACTTGCTCTTGGTACACGCGGAAATGCGGTTGAGTTGTCTATCGATAGGGGAAAAGACTTGAATTAGATTAGCACAATCATAAAAATAATGTTCCTGTAATAGATTAATGTTCCATTCTGAATAAATATTAGGTACCTGACGAAGGGCAACAGCAACTCCAGCAATGGCATGGTTATGTGGACCACCCTGAAGGGAAGGGAAAACAGCTTGATTGATTCGGCTCTCTAATTCATATGGAATGTCCTTTCCAGTCTTGGGACACTTCCTTACGCCCTTTCTGTAGAAGATCAAACCAGCACGAACACCACGCAACGTCTTGTGTGTGGTGGTGGTGACGATATCAGCGAACTCGAAAGGTGATGGAATGACTTTAGCAGCAACCAATCCTGAAGGTTAAAAAATAAACGTGTGCAGAGAGTTAAAAAAATTGTTTACTTTTTAATTTTACCATTGAATTAAGCAGAATATGAATAAATAGTAAACAAACCAGAAATATGAGCCATGTCAGCCAGAAGGATGGTGTTATTTTCATCACAGATTTGTCTGAATCTAGCGTAATCCAAAAGGCGAGAGTAAGCAGATGTTCCAGCAATGATAACCTTTGGACGGAAAAGCTTAGCGTTTTCTTGAAGCTTGTCGTAATCAATGGTTCCTACCCACAAGGAAAAGAACAAATCCATATTATATATTATGACATTCAAGAAAGACAGAGAAAAATGTTTCTAATCTCTATTTTATTTTTGTGATTTCTTTTCTTACCCGTTGCAGGGTTCAATCTGTATGGCATAGATTCAAAGTACACGGAAGTAGCTGAAATTCTTTTAGTATCAGTCATGAAACCGTGGGTCAAACTAAAATGAAATAAAAATCACAAAATAAATTTAAGATTTTACTCAACTGGAGTTAATTATTTAATTGTTTTAGGGATGATAATAGCAGACTTAATTAGACTTAAACCAAAAAAATTAGAATAGAAAACCAAATCGTAAAAACTTCCAAGAGTTAATTAGCTTTTTGCTCGATTTCTAAATAAGTTCCAAACAAACCTCAGAAGCAATCAGTTCTAATCCACTGATTTGTCTCCTCTTTTCTTCCTTGATCAACTCAAAGATCTCAGGATCGTCTTGAGCCAAAGGCTCTTGTCCAGTCCATTGTGCTGCCATTTGGTTGAGATTTCGGGAAGGTAGCTGGAGCTGTGGAATTTAAAAAATTGAATTCAATCCAATAATGAAAATTTATTTATAATTCCTCAAATTTTCATCATGACTTACAGTATAAAAAGCTATTGAAATCACTTATCAAACGACGAAAAATTCTCTTATGAAAACTAACTCGTTGCGTCTATCAAGTGACCGGGCTAAATTAAAAGTGACAAGCTCAGACTAAGAAAGACTCGAAGGAGTTGCTTGTTGCTTTCATTATACTCTCAATCTAAAAGACACACGCACGCTATAAAGTTAAAACATGTTACGTAACACGGTTACATAGATAAGGATTTTGCAGCGATGTGATAGGGTGCGGTGCGGTGCTATAATAATATGACTGACTGACTGATAGTACATTTGTTTTTTACTATGAATATGAATATCTTAAATATAATACGATTCTTAATTATGATACAACTTTCCATCATTTCCATATTAGTACTAGCGGCCGTAGTACCACCACCACGCTGCATATTATACAACCCTACCAGCCTACCACCACGTTCAATGAAGACGAGTATTATAGGTCTTCTTCTCCTTTAATTACAAGTTACAAGATAATAAAGCAAGAAACAAACACGTACGCAAGGAAAGGACGAATGGCAAAAGATGGTTTAAAGGATTTTGTTCTATTAGGGATAACTTTTTTATGTGTAATGTGGATGCGATAATTACTTACTTACTACACGCTTTTTTGCTACTTATACTTTGCTGCTTGCTTGGATTATCTTGCGTCAAGATTGAAGCTTTAGTAAAAAAGGATTTTTTTATCCAAGCTCTTCATAAAACTTTCCAGTTATAATATGTATGTACTAATAGATAAATGTGATATCTTTCGTTTATATTACATCACAATTTGAGCCGGCCTAGTCAACAAGTCAAATCTCAGTGATATTGCTTCCGGAATAAATTATGTAGTTAAAACGATGGCAAAATGTTTATTACTAGTAGCTTTTTGCCATTATTTTATCTCCTGATAAGAAGAATAAGACATACAACAATGAAAAAACTAAATCTGCTAATATCAATTTAACAAGTAATTTTGTAATTAATTAACCAGTCTTTCAGAAATCTCAAATTAAAAACTATTATTCAGGTTTTCAAACAAAAACATTGAATCTGAACAAAGTATTTTTCATTTTGTATTTTGCATGCAGCTCATGTCATGTATTATGCAACCTGCAACCACACAATTGCACTGTCCTCTTTTCAAATACACACGAAAAAGAATTTTGCCTTTTCTGAGCTGAAGAATAAAAGCACTCGCACTTGGCACTTGGCAGCAGCCTTGTATTGAATTGTGTATTATTGTGTAAATAGCATTCATGCACGCGGGTGAGCTACTTACGAATGAGAGAGAGAGGAGAGAGATTTTTGTCAAACATTTCAATAATTGCTTTTAGAAAGACATCAGAAGAAGCTAGTTAATTTTAAGCTACTTATAATTATAAATCAGTAATTATTGTTTTACGTCATAAATAACTAAATAAAAAATTGTGATTTGATCAACAATTTTAAGATAACCTGTCCTGTTGCGGAATTACAAATGGAATTAGTGAGTCCAGTAGAGGTAAGAAAGATTAAATGTTAAATTCATTTTACTTCTACAATTTAGAAATAAATTAGGGAGATATTATTTAACTGACAATGAGATACAAAGTTGCAATTACAACCGCCATTAAGTTAATACTTTTTATCTGACTGCAACAACAAGCCTTTTTTTATCAGATTTTATTTAACATTATGCATTTAAACTTAATTCATATTAAAAAACAATTAACGTAGCTAAAAACACTTACCGTAAAAGGTAGCTGATGTTTTGAAACTGAAACACCTGATAAGTTTCGCAAGAAGTTTCCTTGTGTGGAAGCACTTCGACTAACACTAAAAAGTAATGTACGGAACGCCGGCACTGCTGACATTTGAGAATGTTTTTGTGCTAATCTCGTTTCGCTTGTGACTTTTGTGGGGCTTCTGCAACAGCAGATCCAGTCCAGCAGCAACAGCAACTTCTCGTTTAGAGAGGCTCCTGAAAGGGATTAAAAACATGGGATAAAATAAGATTGTTTGTGCATGTTTTTGGGTACATTTTTCATTTGCAAAAAATCTGCGTTGTGTAAAAGTAAAAAGCGTTTCCTTTGTTCTTTTCTTATTGTGCTTCCTTGAAAAGCATCCTCTACATTGAATGAATGAAGTAATTAAAACATTTTAACACACTCGTTTTGAAAGTGATTATTATTATGTGTGTTTTACACCTGATTAGGATATCTTATGATTAAATTAAAATCAGGCGATAGATTTAATTTAAGTTTACCTTAATCTTCAATCTTGAGGAAGCGTTTCTTCGATCTTAGCCAATTAGGGATGAGTTTTTGAAGGAGGAGATCATTACGAGACTTTCAGGCGTCCGACTTTTCACTTTGGAGTCACTAATTGAACTGTAAATTGTGTGAAGAAACTCCATTAAAGGGATGGATAATATAGAGATAAAATCTGGTCTGTGTGTGCGTGTGGCGATTAAATATTTTAAGTGAATAGTTTATTTCAATATTCTATTTAATTAATGCTCATAGGACTATGGTCAATCATTTACTTGCTACATATATAGGTAACCCACTTTTTCACTTGCTACAATACAGCATAAAAGTAGTAGATGATTGGGATTCTGCTTGGTGGACGATGATTCATGAAATCATTAAAGGTCAACTTACAAGATTATCGTTCGTTATCATAAATGCTAAGAAGCTTAGTTAAAAGAACATGAACATTTCTTAAATGAAGAAGTTCTATAGCTTAATGAATCTATATTGCTGCTGCTGCTGGAGAGCTGAACACATTCAGTTTAGAAACTCGCTGTCAGATAGTCAAATAATAAATTATTATATGACTACCTATGAATGGTTGTGCGTAAAGACTTCGTTTCGTGAATATGAAAGACTTTCCTTTTATCCAAAAAAAAATATGTATACCTACTCTAACTTAAGATAAACTATTATAATCTAAATAATCTTCAACTTATTTAACCATTTTGGGTCAGAAAATCAGGTTTAAAGATTACATTAAATCCGATTATTATCACATTTTTTTTCTCTGATTCTGGTAAATATCGATATCGATTCCTTCCAATTGTGGGGATTCTTTGTAATAGGTTTTATTATAAGGATAAACCTTTTAGACTTCATTAATTTTCTCTCGCAGTTATTCAAAAAATATTCTAATGCATAACATGACATACTTAATATAAATGCACGAGGGAAATGGATTGTATGTCCCAAAACTAAAACTTTTTTTTTGCTTTTGCTTATGTGTATCACGTAGATTTAAAGAATAAAATCTGACCAGAGAGATTTGAATATTTTCACTTACGTTGAATCTGAATGAGCTTTGTTTCAAGTATCACTACTCGTCGTCTCAGTACAAACGCAAACGCAATGTCTGCCTTGAAACTTAATTTGATTGCTGCTTGTGATGCTAAAATGGGGATTGGATTACAAAACAATCTTCCATGGCGGTTGAGGTAATAAAATTATGAACAAATATTATTGTACTAAACTTTTCCATTTTATTTCGTGAATTATTTATACGATCGATACAGTACAACTCGAGTTTTGATAGTGAAAGCACGTGTACTTACTTATTGTTTTTTTTATGTAGAAATGAAATGGCTTACTTCAATCGGATGACAGTGACCGTATCAAAAGACGCGGTTTCAGCTTCCGGTGAAAGTAAGAAAAACGTGGTGGTGATGGGAAGGAAAACATGGGACTCTATTCCACTAAAGTTTCGTCCGTTGAAAGACCGTATCAACCTCGTTCTTAGCAGAAGCCAACCTAATGAAAAGTAAGTTACGTGATGTGCTTGTATCTGTATGTGGCTTTATGCGATTCATCTTTCTCGTTATAAGAATACGTCAACAAAAAGTCGAAACTTTTATGAATTGTCTTGTCTTAATTTTCTTTCATATTTTTAAGTGATGAGGGGAAAGATGTCATTTGGGCTACGAGTTGGGAAGAAATTATCCAGAAACTAACTATTTTAGAAGAGAGCGGAGAAATCGACACTGTTTGGATTACAGGCGGCAGCTTTCTGTACAAGGTAATGATAATTAATAATTTGAGACTGCTCACAACGAGTCATCACATCATATACCGAGCTTGTGAAGGTTTGTAATGGTAATGATTAAAAACACAAGTCTACTAAATTAGTTCTGATATCTTTTTTTATATAAACCAGTTGGCGCTAGATTCTCCGCTTTGCCACAGAATTTACCTAACTAGACTCCAGAAAGATTATGGATGTGATGTTTTCTTTCCAAACTTTGATGAGAGTATTTTTAAAGTTGTCAAGTAAGTCATGCCACGGCCCACACGGCTCATTTATAAATGAATGACAATTCTATTATGACAGCCCTTAACTGACAAATCGTTCATTATTTTTTGTAATATTTCAGGGACCCTGATGTACCTGAGGGGGAACAGGAAGAAAGTGATGTCAAGTACAATTTTTTCGTCTACGAAAAATCCAACTGATAATTAGTTTAATCCACAAGAAAATGTTCTAATAAAGTTTTGCCATAATATGGTTATTTTTTTATGAAAAATAATACATTTTTGCTTTCACGAACTTATTTAATATTTTGTACTACACTTTTTTACTTTATTGTTGACTGTTTTATTTGTTGCATTCCATTATTCTTTATACTTTTGATTACAAATTATTATTCAAAACTACTTAATTATAATAATACGACGAATCAATGTCACTTGATTATACTCATCGTAATTTTTCATTTACTTACACAATTACAATTAATTTAATTTGTATACTTATTGTAGCTAGAAAATATCAAGTGTGAATTTTATTCATATTATTTTTTCTTTTAAATATTTGCAAAAGTTTTTCCTTTTATTTTTATAGCAAATTATAGCAGCCTTGTACTTACCTACTGGGAATTCCTCCCTTATTAATGTAATTATACTTTAAATTTAATTGTAGTTTTTCCTGATACCTTACACATATTTTACTTTCACTTCTTCCGCACTAGAAAGCGCTTCCGCACTTTCTGTGTACTAGAAAGTTCATATTAAATACTATTTTGTAAATTGTATAATATTAAATTATTATTATATTATTTTTTTAAACGTAACTATCTTTTTCGTTCATGACTTCTTCTCGGTTTTTATAAATACATTATAAAGTTTAATAGTATATTTATTAGTAGCACTGATTATCATGGTACTGTGATTCCATCTTAATCTTCGTTTTTCTGTTCTTTTTATTCTTCAATTGATACAGGTACTTGGTAAATTTTAAAAAAAGAAAGAATTATTGACAGTGATTCTATTAACCCAGACGGTGACTTTCTATTGACTTTTTTTAAAAAAAATTACATAATTTTCAGACAGAATGGTTAGATTAGAAAGCAAAATATGAGATTGATTTTTATTGAACTGCGTATCAAGAATGAAATTATGCAATTTTAAGAACTCTCTTTAACTTTTAACTAATTCTAGTTGTAGACTTTCAGCAGCAGACACTAAAACTAATTAACTACCTTAATTAAACAAATGAGCATTTTATAACTAAAAAGCTGTACAAATCATATACATCTACTTATTAATACAAATTACATTAACATAAATAACTTATTTGACGGTGGTGATGAACAAATTGATTTTAAAATACATTTTATTTCATTTTTCATTTCATTTCTTCATTCAATTTCAATCTTTATATTTTCTATTAAAGACAAAATCAATGCATTTATTTAATTTCAGTAATTTTGTTTGTTTCTATCATGAAATATATTTATATCACTTTTTTTTTTACATAAGTTCCCAGTCAATATCAATATGGTCTGGTCGTTGTTTAGCAGAGCAGAGGTTGAAATAGAAGCCAAGCATATATGTCTGCATTTTTGTTAGACTCTGAAGAGAACAATCAACCTCCTTTTTTACTTGCAAGTTTGTTTGTTTGTGCTTTTTACATTCTTGTGTGGTAAGTTCTCAAACCTGGCGGATGATATTTTTGAGGCGGACCTGTGGATGATGGACAATTAAGATAATATATATTTTTGACACCGTTTTCCTGTTTTAATACTTACTACAAATATTAATTACATGATAAAACTACATTTCTACAAGATATCTTTCTACAATCAACTACATTATATATTATGGTACGGTGCCATGCTTTTGTGGTGTGAATTTTACAGAAGTCTAAAATGACGAATATTATTATCTCACTTCTTCTTCCCTGATTAATTCTACTATTAATTTATATAATATAACTGTTACTATATTATTTATATCCCTTCTTACAATCGATTTACAGTTACAGCAGACATTGAAAATTGGAAATCCCTATGAAAAGTTTTTGATTTTATGAAACCAGTCTAATTGTACAGACAGAGTAATTGTAGCAATTTTGAATTTTGTATACAAATATGTTTGTCTAGTCGTAATAAAAAA
Source organism: Lepidocyrtus cf. sotoi NNG-2020 (assembly GCA_027744475.1). Lineage (NCBI taxonomy): Eukaryota > Metazoa > Arthropoda > Collembola > Entomobryomorpha > Entomobryidae > Lepidocyrtus > Lepidocyrtus cf. sotoi NNG-2020. The sequence goes on from JAHZNJ010000458.1 coordinate 8,092, forward strand.
CCCGTTATAAATTTTAGACCGATCAAGATACAAACCCTCTTTTCATTAATTATTTCACAAATACTTAATTATAATACAGTTCAAGGTTAATCAGTTATTATAATTTGGCGGGTTAACGTAAATAAATACGGTTTAAACATTTTGTGGAAAGAAATTTTTAAAAACTACGTCTAATTAAAACTCTGCTGTAAACGAAATCGAATCCTAGATCCGGGAAGTTTGTTTTCCAAAATATTTTAATTTTTTTATACACGGAAAATTAAGAAATTAATTTTTAGCAGGAAGTCTACTATAATTCATGCTCATGGGATGTGCTAGATTCATGCTTCGTGAGATGCCATTACCACTCCAATCGGCGGCGGGAATGCTTGAAGTATAAAAGCGAGATGAAGTCTTGTTAAATATGGGCAGTAACTCGTTGGCCTCGTTTGAAAGTGCCTGCAAAGTACCAAAGAAAGAAAAGTTTTTTTTCAGTAAATTATTAATCTTAATTAATAACACTGTAAAGCCAAAGCCACCAAAACTTTTCTCTATGTCGGCTCGCAAACTTTTTGCTCTCCATTTCGATTCCTATTCTTTTACTATATTAGTTAAAATGCGCTTTTATTTATTTATTCCTCGTAGTACGTATAGTTTTAGTTTTATCCTTCGTACTAACCTTCAAAAAGATTACGGCATCAGTTCCATAGCCTTCATAAGATGTTACCATTAAGTCTCCCTGAAAATAAGCGGGCGTATAATCGGGAAAGCGGAAGACCGTATCCATACCCTATTAACATTCATCAAGCAAATCGTCATCAATATCACCGTCTTCGTATTACGTAATGGCGATGCATGGCAAAGCCGTTTTCTCTCATTCAAACAACAACTTTCTCCTCGTCTTACAACTTTTTTAATGTACTGTGCTGTTTATTACTAAACAAAACAACCCATCACTTTTCCATTCACATTATTCGGTAGAGAAAAAAACGAAACACGGCTTTGGTTAAAAGAGCGTAGTACCTGCAAGTGGGACTGTATTCGTATGATCCGTAGCAGCGGGAGGTTGTGGTGCAGTGGAGTACATGTACTGGAACAACAGATCAGTATTTCTCCTTGGAATTCCACCTCCTCTGTCTGAAATCTATTAAAAAAAGAAAATAGCAAAATAAAAAAAGCACATAAAAATTAATATTCAAGACAGCGGAGAAGGGTCATGCTGTTTTTCTCTAGATGAGATCCATTTATTAAAAAGCTTTTACTTTTACTACGTTTTTTTCTTACCTTAATACTAATGTCTTCCTTTCCCAACACTACCAGAGCTTCGATGGGAGGATAGTCATCGGCTGCAGCTCCATGATGTTCCACCACAGCTCTCATTGCATTCTTAAATAGCTCGAAAACCATGTGATAAAGATGCGAAGGGACATACACGATCTCGATTGAGTTACTCACATTCACTCCTATTATAATAAATCATTAATCAATTTCGTTAATGTTTATTACGTGCAAAAAACAAATTCGTATAGTTTAATGTTAATCATCAGTAAAAAACAACAATTCTTCTTACCGTTATGCTCCTTCACGACTAGATCTGGCGATACAAGATAGTACTGGTCACAGAGAAACTTTGCATTCTCGAAAGCGTCATTAATCACGCTCACTACGTTACAGTAGGGATCTATCGAACCGACATGTCTAGATGGACATGGCGTCTTTCCAAACAGAAGTGCTATTTTGAAGTAGTAATTAAACGATTATTATTTTATTTTAGCACAAGAACTATCAATAGTAAGTCAATTTAAAATCAAGCATTCTTTGTTCTTTGTTCTGCTTAGCTTACTATGTTGGTTTATCAACATTCGTATAGATATTCTCGACATATAGAATCGATCCAAGAAGTATTGTATGCTGTGTTCCATTGAGGAGTCCACATGATGCGAATCTTTCAGTTCTTTGATTCCTTGCGCCATCGTTGGAACGACATCTTGATGCCTATTCCGGATTTTCGTAAGAGTTTCCACAAATCTAAGGAAAAGAAAAAGGAAAGAACGGATGAGGACAGATTGAGATTACTACAAGCTATTTCAGAAGACATTGAAGCAATTACTCTTTTCTTTTTTGTTGTTAAAAATAATACAAAAAGCTGTTTAAACATCTGTGAAAAAATAGCAGTCACATGACATAGAAGAAGATATGACGCATTATTTATATTTATTGCCAGTTGTTTTTGTTACATAATTTGCAAATCATTATTTTTGCTTCTTCTTGAGAAACGCCAGTGTAAGCGTAATTAGAGCGTCTTTCTTTGCGAGAAAAATATTCCTGTCATTTTTCTACTTATACGATAGTTAGTTCGTTAAAAGATTGAGGCAAGGAAAAGAAGAAAAAAAAATTGCTGAGTAAAAAGAAAAAGGCAACAGGCTGTTGGGTTAGTGTTATGGAAAGGGAGCGCGAGCGGTTGAGCTTATTTGTTCAAAATGAGTGAGGCAAGGAAAAGAAGAAAAAAAAATTGCTGAGTAAAAAGAAAAAGGCAACAGGCTGTTGGGTTAGTGTTATGGAAAGGGAGCGCGAGCGGTTGAGCTTATTTGTTCACTTTACTCAGTCACAAGACAAGAGAAACGAGAGCAAAGATGACTTTCAAAGGATTGAGCTTGTTTGATTTATGTACTGAAAAGATTCGCTTTGAAAGCAAAAGCGAATTCTTTCTTTGCTAGAAATACCTACTTAAGCCTGTTTAAATTGATAAAGACAGACACCATGCATAGAACGGAAAAGATAATGATGAGAGGAGTTAGAAAAGTCAGTGAAACACTAGAACGAGCTAAAAAAAACTTGTGTAGAGTGTCATGTAGGAGTAAAAGTTGATGTTGCTACAAAACTAATTTACTTTTTCTTCCAAATCCTCCTCATTCATGATCATCATCATCATAATACTTACATATGAACTAAAAAAACTTTTGAAAATGGAAAGAAGAAGAATGGGAAGAAAAAAAGCGAGTTACTTTTACTTACAGTTTCAACGTATCTGGATCTGGTGGTTTACTCTCGAATTCAAGGATTTCCGAGAAACTCTTCGCATACCAGTTTTCCACCAAATGAACGGATGGCATATGCTGTAGTTTCTCCGGCAGTAAATTAATTTCCTTCATGATGTTCGCCAAACGTACTGGAAAGCTCCTTCTTTAGGAACTGGAACGACTTCTCTTCTGACGCTTGACGCCCTATGTGTTTTGTAAAAGAATACCAAATGGATTACATTTATTATGACTTTTACGTAAAACATGACACGTATATGGATTGAAGCAATTATGGTAGGAGCAAGAGCAAAGTAAGTAACAAAGTGAAAGTGGTGAAAACTTTCTGAGACATTAAATTAAAAGACTTGGAACTACTAGAACAAAAGCGAAGCGAGCAAGCAAGGAAAAATTGGAAGCTCTAATTTAAAACTTTCTCCACTTTCTCTCCTTTTATGCCTCCTTTCAATAGTTATGCTGAAAGGCGAGAGAAAGACATGACAATACAACAACATCACGATTCAATTTACATTTTAGATTTATTTATTTCTTTTTCTCCTTAAAACCAATTAAGCATTGACAAATAAGCGAAATAATTGGGTGGGTGGAATGGAATGGGCTTCTTTAATTTTAAGTTAATTCTCTTTCTTGTGCCTCAAGCACAGATCCTATAGATAGACAAGACAAAACAATTTAAACAGTCATTAATTCAAAGTTCAAAGAAGTAGAAGAAGAACAAAAAACTGTCGGTATTCATCTTCATGAAGTATTTCAATTAAAAAAGGATCAACTTGAAGTAATTTTAATCCCATTGAAAAGTAATTCCATGACCTTCATAACATTATACTGGCATGTTCTCTAGATCAAAAGCTAGTTATACTTTTCCTGATAAATCAAAATCTCAAAGTCGAATCGAATCCTGCCTACCATTTCTAAAGGAAAAAGGAAAATTCCAACATCAACAGATTCCAATTTCTTTCTTCTATTGCCCCAACTAACTCACCAACATCAACATCCACTCCACACCTACGCAATGTCAAACTTAAATCTATAAATAAATAAACAAATCTCGACTTTTCAGTTTTCAATGGCAGAAACTTTTTTAGAGCTTCAAAAAACAAATTTTCTTCACCTCTGAAATATTCCATCTCATCTGCCTTCTGCCACTTTCTTTCAATCATTTGATGATCTGAATTCTTCAGGAATTATACTGAATTCATTTATAGATTGCCTTTATTAGTAGAAAGATTTTTTTTAAAAATCTGCATCCAATTTCTTCATCCAAAGAAATTTTGCACTTCAACTCGATTAATATTACAAATAAAATCCAACGAAAATCACATGTACATTTTTTATCTTCATCCTTTTCGTCACATTCGCATTCTGAACAAACCATACAAAAGCAGTAAGCAAGAAAAATAATCTAGCTAGAGCATAAAAATATTCCTTTATCACTCAATCATAAATTCAATTGCATTGCGAATTTTATATCTTTTGCTAAATATCATCGTCATCATCATCATCATCATCTTCAACAAAAAGTTCCTTGTTCCTGCTTTGCTTGCTAACTCCTTCACTCGCAATCGCAATACAGTATCTAACAACTTTAGACATATTATTCCTTCTTTCACTCTTGTTTACTTCGCCAACAAATGTCATCATATCATCATCATTTTATCAACAGAAAGAGTATTTTTATAGTAAGTAACACATTTTGTTCCGTGCTATAAATCTTCATCTTCAATTCAGCCAGTTCAGTTCTTTCTTCCCTATAAAAGTTCAAACTGAAACCCAGCAAATCTACTAAAAACTCTCAGCCAAGGTCAAGGTGATGATGATCATCATCATCATCAACACCACAACAACAGCTAAAACATTATCATCTATCTCTTCTTCTTCATTCGACAACACACATTAAGCATCAAATCGAGTGTGTTGTTTGCTACTACATAATGATAAACCCATTTAATTGAGGAGTCGCTTGCAAGTAAAACGTTATATGTTTTGATGGATCAAATAACAGTAACAGTCATGTGAAAGAGAGCTCCGATCTATATTTTTCTTTCCTCATTTTTACGTACTTTACATTTTGTTTTCATAAACCGGCTGCTGTTAGTAAAATTGCGAACTAATCGATTTCTTTTTCGTGCCATATGTCACCACAAACTGCTCTGAGCTGTTTGACTCTTTGACATAATTTTTAATGGTCGTTTTCGTTCCCACTAGGTTGATACACTAAACTAAAAAAATCGATATGATGAAATGGGATGGATATTGAAAATGAAAGAGAAGCAACAGGAGAATAAATATTTGCAAAGCTACGCTACGTACATGCTATTATGCATTTGACATGAAAACATGCTAAATTAATCTAATGACTATTAACCACAAAGGGAGACACACAAAAAGTCGTATGTATATTTAATTTATCGTTGAAGCATATTGCTTTTTTTTGCTAATTGATTCTGAAATCGATACACCTTCTATTCTATTTCATTTAATTCATTTCTTAATTTCCTAAAGTGTTTCTTATATTGATAAACGACACGTATCATGTTACATGTTACAAGCACCCGTAATTTTATAACTGTGACAGCGACAAAACAACTGTAGCAATTTTCTTTCCTTGTATCATTTGATCATCATCACAACAGCACGCAAGCGAATAGGTATCCTCAAATAAGAGTCGATTACAAAATTTGCAAAAAATTTACGCAATTTATAAGGATGGATGTACCTAGTTAGAAATGGAACGAATCCTCTTCTCATTTAGCGTTGTTAGTAAACCAAACCCTATCAAATCCCAAAAAGCTTTCTTTCCAGAGATACCCAAAATGATTTTCCCGTTATTATTCGAGGTTCATGCTCTCTTCTGTGCTAAACGTAAATCAATAATTTACCGGAAATAGTTAAACAAGCAACTAGCTTTCCTGTTCTATTTAAATTACATGGTAGATCTACATTAGCTCATCGTTACTGAATATATTTTTGCCAATTTGTTTGTTAATGATGATGACTTTCAACATAAAATGAGAAAATAACATGAATTCTACATTATTCGGTATGGTAGTATAAAAAAATAATATTGTCCTGTTTTTTCTATTCCAAACTCGAAAAGCCAAGAAGCTACTTTACTGAGAAGGGAACTTGCTTTCTCGTGATTTCAAGTTATGTCATGTCAAGATAGGAAAAAAACAATGTCAATATTATCGCTTTCCGTTCTCAAGAAAAATACAGGAAAACTACTTTATACGTTTTCATTCTCTCCACCACTTTCTCTACTCTCTACTTCATTCAATGAATTGAAGATAAAACCGAAGTCGATTCCATTTTCCTTCATAAAACTAATTAGTTTTCAAGAAAGACAAGACAAGCATTATTCTACCCATATCCTTTTCTAAAATGATGCCTCGGAGAGAAAAACGAGTGAAAGCAATGGAAACATTATTCTACGCAGCAGTAGAGACTACAGNGAAAGCAATGGAAACATTATTCTACGCAGCAGTAGAGACTACAGAGAGTAGAAGTAGACCGCATGACAAACATGTCATGTCAATAAATTCAACGTATTTCCAGGAAGAAAGGAACGGAGACGGAGAGGAATCTCTTAATAAAAATCTAAAGGTAAACAAAGAGAGAGAAAAGTTATAAAAAAGGAACTCTCCTCTCTACTACAAAATGTTCCGATGAAAGCTTCCTTTTTTTTATTGAATTGAATCCATGTCGTGCCTTTTTGTCTCAACTCAACCAGTCATCGATTCACCAAGTACATATTATTATTATCTTTTCCTCCAAATAAAAAACTTTCAATCCAAATAAATAAGTAATGGGATATGTTTGACTGCGGAGTTAATAAGGCACTGTGCTGAGTGCGCCACACCTCTTCATTATTTTCACTATTTTTCCATGAATAAATCCTTCCTTTTTTGTTTATCATCGCAATTTGCAAAAAACTGACGCCATAACGCTATGCTGGAGTAGCCATATCGAATGAATTAGAGTAGAGTGCAAAAAGGAAAAACGCAGGCGGCAGTCTTATAGGACAGCATGAGCGATCATATCATCTCATATCATCATCGCTTTCCCCGGAAGTAAGTGAAAGGAAATGGGTGAATTGACAATGAAATGGAGTTGCATTGCAGTAGCTTCCACTTTACTTTCACCTGACTAAACCTACATATTATTACGTCATCGTCATCTGAATATTTTTCTTTATATAACTAACCAAATTTGTACCAAATGCAAAGTTGTTGCGTAATTCAAATGAATTTCCTTTTTTGCTGAGAATAGAAAAAATGACACAAGTACCCGATTTGCGTTTCCCGCAAAATGATTGATAATGATTAGGTATGTGTAGCAACCCAGGAAAATCAACTTGATTGATTGAGAACCTGCCTAAAGCGTTTATTTATAGCCGATGCGACTGACGAATGGCCAACTGAATAATGAAATAAATAAAGAAAATAATACGATAATCTACGATAGCCGACTTCGACTTTCGCTGGTGTTGCATGCAAAACTATCCCAATCGATAAAAAATGTTTATTTGCAATTTAATTACTGCTTTGCTTTAAGTAAATTTAGGTCAGTAAAGCGCAAACGATGGTAGGTTCATAGAACTCAAATTCGATATTTTATCTTTTTTTTTAAAGAAAAGTGGGAAAGGGAAAAGCGAAAGCATATATATAGCTTGCCAAAATCCAAGCATACAAAAGTAAGCCTGTCGGTCTTTGTATTATAGCAGGGATAAATCCTACATAATATGAGGCATTGCACGCATGTATGTGCATAAATGAATGAAATGAAAGTACACATAGTAAAAGAAAACACAAAGGAAAACTTACCAAAATCAATAAACTGCTTGATCGATAACGGTGACGGGTTGAATTGAGAATAAAAATCCAGCATTTTACTGAGACTGGTAAGGCTCCGGTAGATTCTTGGAGTTAGCCTCATTTTGATGGATGATTATGCCAAATGCAGTTACAGTAGTTACACAACAATAGATTTCGGTAGTTAATTTTATCCTCTTGCTAATTACTTCACTGGCGATTAATTCTCAAGCCAGACTTTGACGGTTCTGCTGCCTTTTAGCGATCCAATTCTGCTGTTTCTTCTATAAAAAGTTATTTTCTTCTTCAACCTTTTCTTTTTGTTGATTCTGTTTGGTCCTCCTTTTTAGGTAGAGAAGATATGATGAGCGTATAGGTAGTTTAGTTTTCCCTTGACTTTCGCGTAGGACGTGTTATTTGCAGCTCAATGGAATAAATAACTCAGAGAACAATGCACAAAAAATCCAAAGAAGGTCGAAGATAAAACACGGAAAATAACAACGAACGGAAATCAAAACGAAGAAGGTTGATCCTGAGTGATAAACGATGGACAGTAAAAACTGATAAAGTGTTGGCTCCCGTGTTGTTAACTCATTAATGGTAATAGATTGTACTGTCCTTGATTCTGATGCTGATCATACAGCTCCAATGATGATGATGATGATGATATAGAATCCAGCTTTTGCTGTTGGCTTAGATAAATACTTTTACTGCTTCTAAAACTGAGTAATGATAAAACTGAAGAATAACTTGAGAAAGGAAGGAGTTGATGATGTGAAGAAGGATGTTGGTTCAGTTTCCGGTACATTGAATACGATATTTCTTTTGTTTTATTCTGCAACTTATGTAAATTATTCCTGAAGTGAAGGACTGTATTTCGAAGAATTGGAGAAATTGACCACCTTTCCTCGGAACGGAACCACTAAAGTTGAGCTCCTCCCTTCGACGATGCACAACTATTATTCAGGTCAACTCAGCTTCATGAAAATAACGTAATAAACAGCAACAACAGAGGCGGCAGCGGTGATGGTGTGAGTTTACGAGCGTGCTTATTTTGGCTGAATTTAGATTATATTACGAAAATAACAGACGCGTGCTTCTGCTTGCTTATACAATAATGGTAAAAATCCGAAGGAAAGAAAGAGAAAGCTTTTTTCTGGTTTTGGATTCGGATTGTCTCTGTCTCGTAGAAGAACTGAAGAAGCAGTGAAGCTTTCTAGTTGTATTTGTGTTTTTTACGTCAAGGTCATTACGTAAACAGCAGACGGCAACATGACAACTGCTGCACGTACACTACTACCGATGCGAGGTTGCGAAACTGGATGCTCCTCACTGGAAAATAATAATATGATGGTGCGAAGAATTATTGCAAGGCAATTACTGGAGTTTTTATAGTTATGGATGATCTAAAAGAAAAAGCTGCTTCGCTGTTCTGTTCGGTTACTTCAACTTCAATTTGCTTTGCTGTCATTCATGAGCGCGAGGTGGCCGGCTGGTGCTAGGAGATAATATTTCTTCCCCTTTCCTTTAATTTTTGCAAGCTTTTGCATTAGATAATTAAAAAAGTGAGAGCTGTGTAGCTGGTGCTGTTGTTTTCCTGGTCCGTGTAGATTATATTTAACAGCTGAAGTTGATGTGACACCAAAAATTATTCAGTTAGTTGCTGTTGCCGAAGCCAAGAGATTGAGAATTGAAACGCAGCAGCAAAACTAGAGTGATTGTGCCAGATCAAAATAAAATGATGCACCTGACCCTGTAAACCAGAAAAGAAAATTTAAAAAATTAAAATAATTCCTAGAAAATAATAGCGATAATTAGAAACAAGTTAATACAAACAAGTGCATTAATACAAATCACATATGAAGAAATGTCTGATCAGGAATTAATCTTATTCTTAATAGCTCTCCATTATTTTAGCAATTTATACATCGCTTTCAATTATCTTCATCAAATGAATGTTATAAAACAAAAAAGTACAAATTATTATACGAATCAATACGAATATAACTCAAACTCTGTTTAAATGAGCTGGCCGGATTTAATATGCTACTAATACGAACTTATGTCCTACCTCATGTCAGTTACATAACATCGTATCGTATCAGTTTGTCATTTTATAACATTATGTAAAAAATACATATAAGCTTAAAAACTTGAGATTTTTATTTAATTATCGAATCGATATAATTAGTGTACTACTCAATCAATATAGTACCAGATACAATCATTATATAGGTATGTTATATGTACCTATCCTTATAAACTTATCTTTCACTACCTAACTTGTCAAAATTCAAAATACACATAACACATAACTTACAGTGATCACTTCTTACCACCACTTATATTTGCCATTTTTTCATTCACCTCTTTCATAACAGCGTTTTTACGCAGGGTGAGTAAACTTTTTGAAAGTACAACTACTAAAGGTTAAGGATCTATTCAAATTTAGGTACTTGTTATCTAAAATATGAATCTTCTCTAAACTCTTCACCTTTAATCGTACGAAAATCTAAGCTTCACAGCCGTTCTGCTCGTTTGAGATAAGTACACGGAGTCTGAATGGAGACAAATTACGATTTAAATGTTGAATTGAAAATATTTCAAATTATGAGAGAAGAAAAAACCTAATCTACCTAAGAAGACACGGACACGAAAAGACAGTTTACTAACTGGCTAGGTCAATCGCGAATAAATACGACTACATATTTGCCATTGAAAATTAATGGCATACCTCCACAACCCCCTGGTCGAGGGTGGTCGGGTACCCCGTGAGAAAAATTGAAACCAGGTACCCCCTGGGTGCGCTTCGCGCACCCAGGTGTACCTGAAATTCAAGCCTTGACCGTTAAGTTCGAAAAACGGCCAAAATTTGACCGTTAAGTTCGAAAAACGGTCAAAAAATGACCGTTAAGTTCGAAAAACGGTCAAAAAATGACCGTTAAGTTCGAAAAACGGCCAAAATTTGACCGTTAAGTTCGAAAAAACGGTCAAATGTGGTCCAAAAAATGACCGTTTTTTTTAACTAAAATTTTCCCAGGTACCCCTTGGGATTTTTGGCAAAAGTACCCTTTCGAAAATCTCGAGGTTGTGGTGGTATGATTAATGGCCTGCATAAACAAATTGAAATTAACCATTTACCAAATTGCACATAACATACATACATGAATTGTGAAAGAAGTTCTTAACAAGCTATTTATAACATTTATTTAATAATGAGAAAATTACGTACGCAAAATATCTCCCCGTTCTTTTTTACTATGAACAAAACGGGTAAATTAAAAATGCATACAAATTACAACAAAATAAGCAAATTTTTATATGAAAATGGAAATTATTGTGTTAGTATGCCCAAAAAGTATGGCACACTTTCTCCCTTCCATTTTAACTTCAACATTTCATTTCTCCCAAAAAAAGAAAGCTTCAATTCGCTTCCCATTTCATATCAAAACTTTTATTTTTAGCTAAGCTAGCTACCATCGCAGCGTTTTGCTTGGCTTGTCCCTTAATCCCTCGTCGTCGTTTCAGAAAGATAAAAAAACTTTCTCTTTCATCCTATTTTACTACTAAAAAGGTTTTCTTTGATGAAGCCATAAAGATCTTTTCGTGCCTGAAGCGCAAGCGGAGCAAAAGAATGCAAAATGCGAATCTTGTTGATACATTTTGCCTATAAAACACCTTTCTTTTTTCTCCGTGATCCAAAACTAAACGGAAAATATTAGATTCTCTTTTTTTTTTTTTTAGATTATCTCCTTCAGAGAAAAAAAGCTTCACAACAGTTTACAAGAATCACTCACACGGTTAACTTACTCAATGGAATCAGCAGGTATTTTTCTTTACACGTTCTCCCTTTTTGAAGAACAGATGAATTGTAAATTTAACCCCTTTTTAGTAGTCGTTTTAATGCGCATGATGCACACTATAGATAATTAAAACTGACTGACAAACAGCTCGAAAACAGTTCATGATTTTATGCATTGTACCTAAATGATTTATTATCTTTTCAACAAAACACTTGAAAAAAATGCACTTTTGAACTCCTACGCGTTTCTTGGACTATGACTTGCTGCAATGGAAATTAAATTTATATATAACCAAAAAGATTTGATTTTTACAACCAAAAAGTAAAAATAGATTTGAAAGATGTAATTCAACTTTTCAAATGACTCTTTTACGTAATTTCATGAATCAGCTGCAGAAATGTAACCTTTTCCAAGTCTAGCGAGTCCAAAGTCGGTCTTTGCTATTACTATACTAACTTGAAAAAAATAGTTCTCGCGTACTTGCAGCAGGAGTCACGGGATTTGTCAGAGAACATCGAAGAAAGAACTTCCAACTTTCTATGGAAGAAGTTGTAAATGATGATAATGATGTTGCCATTCCGGAGAAAGCGAAAGTAGTCATTCATAGTTTTTTTTATAACTATATAATTATTTCATGAATATACATACAATTTCCTTTAATATAAGAAAATCCATCATGTGGAAAAATGAAGGATGGATGCATAATCTATTCCACAAAGCATCTATTCTCCTTATTTTGCAATGACTTTTTACTTCTTTCTTGTAATACTCGTAAATCTTTCAATTCTTCTTCGAATGTTCGATTCGTAATCGTAACGAAAGTTTAGAATAAGAAATGGACGACATGACAGCAACAAAACTTTTCTTTGTTCTTCAAAATAATACTTTTTGCTTTTCTCGTTCATGACTTTCCCTTTCCTTTCCTTTCTCTAAAAAGTAAAAAGTCGCTCACTTTTACTCTCATGAGTCTTATAAATCTTCTTAATGTATAGAAAATTCAACTTTTTTTATAATGAATAACTTTTATTGACAAATTATAACTCTTAAATCATTGTAGGTTCGTAAAGTAAATATGTATAATATACTCACTCGGTTACTGCGCCGCAATGCATTGTCCTGTCAATTTTGATACCTTTTCAGTAATTGAGCAAAACGGGAAAAGGTTTGCATGTCTTCGACTCACTTGGTTACTGACCTGATAGAACGAGAGGATGAGGAGCTCTTTAATTAATTTAACATTCTCTGTCTAGCACTACAAAAGAAGAAATGTGTAATTTAAAGAAAATGAACTGTGATGTTTGTTGATGTTGCATGTTTAGCTCGTTTTTGTACCTCATGCATATTCGATGAGATCACATCACACACAGCTCAACTCGCATATTCGCATCACACAACATCACCTACACTACACCACACCACCACAAACCTAACAAATAGAACATAGATAGAACTATATATTGAAAACTCTGTTCAGTGATCATGATCAGCTCCAATTTTCTTCTTTCTCATTCCTTTTCTAATTTTAAATGATACAAGGGAATACTATATGACAATGACATGGGAAGAAAGGATTAAAGTACAACTTCCTAGAAGAATTTGTTGCAATTTTTTTTACTGCTCTGCTCTGATGACGATAGGATTCGACTTTGACAACGCAAAAGTTAGAAGGAAAACCCGGAAGTAGGGTTTATATAGGATAAAACATAAGACAATAAAATCCTAAATTGAGAAGAATAATAGTAATACATGTGGCTTTGGCCACTACCGATTACTTTACTGATGACGAAAGCTTAAGAATTCTTTACTCACTCATGATCATCATGATTGTGTGACATGACAATCTCTCATTGACGATACTTACGATATTCACATTAATTTCCGCAGTAAAGTCGTAAAGTAATATTAGTTAATTGAAGCTACATTAGCGAAAAGGAACAACCAATTACAGTCTTCTCCATTAAACTTACGTAGCAGCATTGATTCCAAAATGAATCCGAATGAATTGAATTACAATGTGCACTGTGCAGTATATATAACTACTGGGCAAACAAAGAGACTGTTAGTTAGAAAGACGTTATTGTAGACTTACCAAGCAATTAATCCAACCGTAGCTCACTATTTTAGAATGCCACTTTTAGATTCCTCCTTTTTGGCTCTTGTCTTCAATTACATTTAGTAGAGAGATGCAAATAGACGATGAAGATGAACTAAAGGGCATTGATTTCCTGTTCTCTGTTTACTTTAATCTTGGCAACTGGCAAAGTCTGCGTTTATACTCTTGACTTGACTCTTGCAGTAATATGTGACGAACAACTGATTTTTTATATTATAAGCTTGGTATGATTAAAGAAGCAGAGGTTAACCCTTGTAACTGTTGTAAACTCACAAAATTAATGTTAAAGCGCAGATAATAATTTTAATAAGTGAATTACTCACTGCAAACTATGCAAACAGACTGATTTTCGCAATTTAAGAATAGTATAACATGGTAATTGCTGAAAACATGTGAGCTATAACTTCAAGAAAAGCAAATTAGTCTGAAGTCTGAACAGTGAATGTTGTGTTGACGGCTAACTAACAAGTGGAAATGGAAAATAACTGGATAAAGAATGACAATAATGACATACTTGTAGAACTTGATGTTACGATTACGAATTCCATCAGAGTAATAGTTAATTAATTAGTAATTAGCAAACTGTTGGCAGTTTCTCAATTCTCACATCAGACAAACCTCATACGGGGTACCTGACACTTAAATGCACTTCTGGGAAAATGATTTGAGATGAACTTTTGGTTTGACATTGACACTTTCCTCTTCACTTATTTTAAGTTTTCAAATTTTCTTAACTTCTCTAGCAAAAGTTCAAATACGTAACAATTATGTTTTAGGCAAACTCGTTTCTAGAAGATAAAAATTTTATAAAATTGTGGGTAGATAAGGAACTCTACTCACTCTCCAATACTGCTTCTGCTTGTTTTTGTTTTGTTATTGTGCTTTTTTACTACTTTATCCACCATGGACGAATCACACGAGAATAAAAAAAATATTATGCACAATTCACATTCAATTTGTGTTTTGCTATTGTATGATGATGGTGGTGGTGTCGTGGTGGTGGTGTGTTTGTATTTTGTTATTGTTGAATCAGCAGTAAAAACAACCTCATTCACACAACACGTTGAGTTTTTACTAACCCTTTTTTTCTCTTCTCCTCTCTCTCATTTTGGCTTTTCGGTTGGATTCGATGGATACTAAAACCAGCAGATTTTTCCTTTGCATAGTAGTATGTACTAGCGCATTGGAAATTGGAATAATATGGAATGAAATATGTACGAAGCGGCTGAACGAATTTTAGGAAAACAAACGACAGAACAAAACAGGTTTTTAAAGTTTGCTTTATTATTAAAGCTTCTCAATCTCATCTCCATCCAGCAAAGCAACAAGGCAATAAGTTTGCTAGTAAAAATGTGCTAAAGTGCTAAAACTTACGCCAATCCAATGATATGATATGATCGAAATGAAGTAGTAGAGAGAAAGAGAATCCTCTGCTGCTGTGTAAAAAATGTTCGACACGGTTTGTTGTATTATGGCATAAAATATTGAGCAAGACTTAATATGAATGTACAGTGGATTTTAATACATAACTCTTTGACTACTTTTGTAACATGGTTAAAATTCGCAGTATAGCAAATAATCTACTAATTACCAAGACATATAGCCAGACGAGTCTGACTATAGCTATGCAATATGCAATTGTAAGTACTATAATCCATCTGTGAGAAAATGGGAAATGTAATGTTCGATGTACGCAAAAGAGCTAATAGTGAGCTATGTATTAGTGTATAGAATCTTCATCTTTGTCTCTCTCGCTACTCTCTAAGCCGTCTATCACTAGGCAAAAAAAACTTCCATTCCATGCATTCGTTTGAGGAAAGAATTGCTTTATGCTTCATTTTGTAAGATGCGAGATTTGCTGAAAATGCATTGTGTTGAAAATGGTTGGCATTTGAAATTAGGAGCTTCCCTCAAAGGAAAATTCTCAAAGTTAGAAAGGACACATGAGACATGTTATTACGGAGATAAAATGAAGACAAAAAAAACCATCAATTCACTTGAAGACTTGAAGTATGCATAATATAGTACTTTGCTTTTGCATTCTCTCCACTACCAAATATTTCATTTGATTTCAACTTTTCAACAATTTCATCTGTTCAATATATTATAGTAATATTTTTTTTCATAAAAATCAACAGTATGCCTAGTGCCTTAATGTCAATCAAGAAGTTATATAAATACACCTACATTCGTATTCGTCGTATCATCGCATCGTACCTGACGTAGAGCTACAGATATGGAATATAAAAATTTAATGCAATTATGATTCTGTTAGGATTGATTTGTCTGGCGTCTGTTCTGGCATGGCAAAACTCTCTTACTGAGGTTAATTAACTGCAACTCGCATTACGCAAAAAATGTGTCACAACTTCACAACAATCAGCCAACAATGACTCTACCAATTCGTTTATTACTGTACCCAACAACAAGCCCTCCTTATTCACATCGCATAATCGCATGCGAAACGAAGCTACTTACAAACTTGCAAATTTTGCCACCCCTTAGAAGAATTGCATTCTGTCATGTGCCGTTATGCTTCAAGTTGCATCTTCGCAGAAAACACAATTGCATCTACAGATTTTCTTTACTATATAAAGTGCCACAACTTAACTGTTATACACATTTACATGTGCGAATTTCTTACGCACATACAGTATGGTTGCCTATACAGAAGCACTCTTTGTTAATGAATAAGTAAAGTTGGAGTTTGAATATAATTGGTTGATATTCACAATATTTACCTCGGGAAGTAATAAAAATGCAAGACGAAATGAATCCTTTTATGAATTAACATAACAGTAACGAGACAAAGACGCAAACGTACGTATGTAATTTTTGTCTCATGTTAAATGTTATTCTGATCTGATCCATTCGCACATTTTGCTTGGTTGAGAATAGAAGAATAACGGTGAACTTGTTTTGAGATAACAATATTCCTAGCTCCACGTGTGTTGGTTATTATGGTTTTGGAATGGAATATATGAAATACTGAACTGAACTGAAACCATTGAAGATTTAGGCAATGTAGCAAATCATCTCTTTCTTCTGCGTAGTATGTGAATATTGCTAATTATGATTACTACGATTATGGCGTTTTAACAGACATACATGCATATAAAAGTGGAAGCAAAAGTAAAGACATGAAGCATAGAATGTAATTCGTAAATGAACCCCGTTATTTTGCTGCTTAGAGAGGTTTATTTGTTGTCTGCTTAAAGTTTATTATATAATTTCGTTCCAAGTACAGCCACGACAGACTAATTAGTCATTAAATAACAGAATTCTAGCATCTGGTAACAAATGTTTTCCTAATACCTAAAAAATTATTTACAAATCATTCGATTCAATATAAAAAGTTCCAAACTGATATGATATGACTGATATTAGCACACCTTTAATTTCTACCAATCAGAAATAAACATGAGATTTACGTAAGTATTATGTTGGAGTAGTTAGAGAAGGCATACATATAAGATAATCTCATCATCGTTATCATAGCTATAACATTGTGCGTTGTTTGTATTTTGTATTTAATT
The DNA here is from genome assembly GCA_027744475.1 of Lepidocyrtus cf. sotoi NNG-2020. Classification (NCBI taxonomy): domain Eukaryota; kingdom Metazoa; phylum Arthropoda; class Collembola; order Entomobryomorpha; family Entomobryidae; genus Lepidocyrtus; species Lepidocyrtus cf. sotoi NNG-2020. Next base: position 25,372 of record JAHZNJ010000458.1, read on the forward strand.
TTATGTGATCGGTTACGCATACTACTGCAACAAACAAAACAAACTGCGAAAAAAGTTTTCTGTTTCGGATTGTTTTGCCCAAAAGCATCGGAAATCGAAGCATGGAGTTCACAATAAAATTGTTCATATCAGTTCAGTTCACACACGTTAACAGCAACGTACAAAGGATGTATGTGTATGTATTAATCATTTAAAAAATGGAAATTATTTCAAATTAAATGATAAGATTACGCAAAGGATGCAGACAGCCGTTCATAAAAATGGCAATGGTACATAATTAATGAACATGCGACAGTTGGTTGGAACAGAACATCATTTGGGGGAACTT
>JAHZNJ010000459.1:0-25108 GCA_027744475.1 Lepidocyrtus cf. sotoi NNG-2020
TTGTTTGATTAAGGGGACCCTCCTCTGTTCAAAGGGATCTGGCATGCCTCCCGTTAAATCCTCGACGGTTATTAGCTGAACGTGTCTCACTGTTGGAGGCATGTCTGGTGAGGCAATCGGGGATAAACTTACAACTTCGTGGCCCTTTTCCCCCAAGGCTCTCATTAAGGGTTCAAAGACATGGACGTGACTTCGAGAAGCGAGTGGCAGTAAGAAGAGGACCTTTTCTCCGTTGCAGGTTGCCCCTAGCAAGACAAAAACCAGCAAAACTTGGATGCACTTAAATGTAGTCATTTTGCTGCTGTTTAATTAATTGACTAATGACTTGGTAAAATTAAAGGTAAAGAATAACTTAAAATTTAAAGATAGTTAAGCTTTAAATATAAAAATTGTAACACAAAAGTATCTCAACAAATAATCATTAGATAATTCATAATTCAACTATATCATCACATCATTGTCACACATTTATGAATTGAGTAAACTTATTCTCAAGCTCAACAAGTTTTTACCCATCTCTTATCTTGGAATGAAATGAAATACAATCCAATATTATGTTGTTATCAATATAAAGTCGTGAATACAATAAAAAAAGAAAGCATGATTTAGGTATGGGTAGGGTACGTAAATAAAATGAAGTGCTGGCCGATGCGAATGATTTCATATGTCTTCTCCAGTCCAGTTTGCTTTCCAGTCTAATCACGAGACTGTTTTTCCTGCTCTATGCGAAAGTCAAGGTCGGACACCTGCTGACGGACGATCATGTCACAAAAGTCTGTGAACGCTTAGGTGAATTAACTTACTAAATGCTTGAATGCGAATGGTTATTGGTAGTAGGTATGAACTTTACTTTTCTCATTGACTGAACTATATTATTGGCTTAATAACAAGTTGCATGCTGAGTGCAAAGTGACTTTCATAAGTTTAATTAAAATTAGCACTTAATTGACCACCAAGGCCAAAGCTGATTTTCCACCAACATTCAGTTATCGTTTAACATTAATTGAAATTGCAAAATATTTATGAAGTTATGTTATGATCATAGATTTACAGCATTGCCTAAATCAAATCATGACAATATATTATGCTATACTCGTCTCGTACTCTATATACTAGTACCTTGACATACGATGCATTTTGCAACATTGCAACCTGCCCCTAATATACCAGAAGTATCTTATTATCATAATATTATCTAATCACTATTACATTATTCACATCACAAACTGTCCCGTCCACGAACTAAGCAAGAATCATTGAATACACCCAATTCAATTTAAAATAAAAATTTTTAAAAGCATAAACTGATTTAATATTTTGTTGCAGTTAAATAATAAAAAAAATTGCACAAGTTTCCCTTCTTTCAAACATGCTCTGTTTAAAATATTTTACATTATTGCTATTCCTAGCAATTTTTCAGATCGAATATGCAAATACCGCAAATATTCTATTTTATCACCACATGGCTACTTACAGCCATCGCGTGGCCACCTATCCTTTAGCCGTAGCTTTAGTTAATCGGGGTCACCAAGTCACCTATATTTCTCCGTATTACCCCAGAGACAAAGATAAGATTCATCCAAACATCACCGAAATCGTTCCGAAGAAGTTCGCCAAAACAGTTGATGACCAGCTCAGCTCCCGCTTTGACATTAACTTCCGTTATAATAACTCCATGCCAAGAATTGTCTTTGGGGGATTCTATGAGAAGGCCTTGGAGGCATGTGAGCATCTTCTAGCCGGGCCCGAGCTTGAAGAATATTTGGGAAATACAGAAAAACTGGATCTTATCGTGCTCGACGATTGTCTTACAGAATGCGCGATGCTGCTTGTTCACAAATACAAGGCCAAACACATTTTCTTCAATACAATCGCGCATCTTCCGAAGTAAGTTTTGAATTTTAATGCGTAAGTAATTATGTAAGTTTAAATAAATTCTTTCTAAAATTTGCATAATCTTTTACGTTGCAATTTCTGTTTTCTTTGGCGGGAACTTTAAAGTGAATACGACTGGTACGGTATCCAGCCAGAAAACTCAGCCATCCCCGAGCAAGAAGTAAATCCACCTCGAGCCCCGATGTCATTTCTCGAAAGAGTTTTCAACTCTTTAATTTCAATTCACTTCAGATATGTTCAATACTCTTATTCAATTAAGGTGGATGAGCTAATCAGAAAATATTGGCCAAATATAACGGAAAATATGCCATTTATAGATGATATGGCGAGGAATACCAGCTTGGTCTTGTATACGGGGGATTTCGCTACAGATTATCCAAGATCGCATCCTCCCATTGTTGTAAATGTGGCAGGACTCCACCTAGAAAATACGACAAAACCTGTTCCAGACTTCATTCAAGAATTTCTCAAGAACGATCCCTTCGTTTACATTAATTTCGGCTCAATTGTGGTTTCTTCAGACTTGCCAGATAAAACAAAAGAAGCCTTCTTCTCCGCAATAAAGTCGTATCCGAAAGTAAAGTTCCTTTGGAAATGGGATGGACCTGTGCCTGAGAATATGCCAAAGAATCTTCTGCTCTCAAAGTGGTTCCCTCAGCAAGACATCCTCGCGCATCCTAACGTGAAAGCCTTCCTTACGCAAGGTGGAAGACCGAGTGCATTCGAAAGCATTTATAATGCCGTGCCAATGATTACATTTCCGGTAATGGGGGATCAAGACGGGAATGCCCAAAGACTGAATGAAATGGGTGGGAATATAATTTTGGAGTTGGGAATGGTTACGAAAGAGTCTTTGTCGAATGCGTTGGAGAAAGTTTTGAATGATGAGGTGATGAAGGAAAGGATGCACGAACTTAAAAGAATGTTTTTAGATCAACCGATGAAACCTCTGGAGAAAGCTGTTTGGTATACGGAATACGTCTTAAGGTTAGTTTTTAAACCTTAACTTAATTATGCATACAAAGTTAATTGTAGTCACCATAAAATATTAGTTTCCAATTTCAATTGAATTAGATGGAAAGACACATCACATTTGAGAGCTGCTTCATTTGACCAATACTGGTTTCAACGGAGATTGATTGATGTCTGGGCATTCCTGTTTGCTGTCAGCGGAGTAAGCTTACTTATAATTTTCCAGGCGTTGAAGGGAATTTACAGAGTTATTGGGAATCTTAGAACGCCCCATACTCCAGAGAAGAAGAAGAAAAAGTAATAAAATATATAGCAAGGGATTATGGAAGTAAATTAGGTGCACTGTGCACACTGTACTTTTATTATTTTACGTAATTGTAATATGCACGTATATTAAAATTAAAGCCAACATGCTAGTTGGTTTTGGTATCTCCGTTTGTTTTTTCTGCTTCGTTTCGTTCAGATAAACGATTGCAGCAATCTTAAAATTTTTCAACAGCAACAGGAGTGCTATTGCGAAAACTCTGTTTGAAATATAACCGAAAGAAAACGATACGAATAAATGAATACGATAAAATCTGCTTTATACCTGTCATCTATATTTGAATTGAAGGGAGTGTTTCCGTAAAAAATGAATGTTAAGCCTGTAATTTTCTTGGCCTCAAACTTTTCCCCTCCTATGGTAAAATGTGAGTTGTAAAGGATTGCCCCATCCGAACATCCTCCGCCCCAGCATCGACCCCACCTGGTAGGAAATGAAGCAGTTCAGCCCAGCCAATGCCAACAATAGCTGGAAAGATCTAAACAGAATCCCTGTCCATCCTCCTTCTCATTCTTTACGCCTAGCCTTTTCCTCCATATTCTTTCCGTTTGCCATAAGCTTAAAAAGCTTAACTTCACCTTTACCACTCCTTTCTTCCGCAAGACAAAGTTTTTTAAAGACAAAAATTAACTATAATATCCACATTTTAAAATTAAAATTACCTAGCTAAACTCCCAACTAATTTAATTTCAAATACATAATAATATTAAAAGACTTTCCCCGAATTCACGAAGTGACACTGACAAGCAGCATTATAGCATCGCATCGCAGCGATGCATGCGATGATGATGCGAGATGCGAAATGCGAAGTAGCAGCCAGCAGCAGCAATAGCAATTAGCAACTTTGATTTTTATATTTGATCTGATTTTGCGGAAAAGACGAGAAATAGAAAAACACAAACAAAAGAAAACTAAAACAGCAGCAGACTCCTCCTCCTCTCATCCTTGTTCCTCTTCTGCTCTTCTTTGTTCCTTTATGTATAGCAAAACGTAGCAGGGCAGCAAAGCGAATAAGCGAATAATAATAAATCGATCATCAAAATATGATTTGAATATTTGCTAAAAGTGATCATCTTTAGCTACGAATCTTGGAATTCTAGCTCAAGTCGACTTTTGATTTTTATGGTGAGGGACACGGGCAGTGACAGTTTTCATATTTTCATTTCTGATTTTTATAGCAGCAAAAATGATTTTTAAAATACGCTGTGCGTTACACTTTATTCGTGCAATATGAAACGCGAATTAATCGGAAACAGCAACTGCAGCTGTTGGAATTGTCTCAGCTTACCCCATCATTGGCAACTCCAACGCGTCTAATTAATGTATTTAGATAATAGTTTAATTTTTAGTCTAATACAGTGTGTACAGTAATAATGTTTAAAAAGGTAAATATTTTGTATTTAACACTGTCCCATATTATGCGTTTATGCACTGTGTACAGGGTACACGTCATTGTATGATGGTTATTTGTGATTACTTTTCTGAAAAATTGCTGATGCATGAAGCAATGTTACACTTGCACTAAGTTTGATAAAACTTTTTCTAATTTAACTACATATTTAGTTATTAAAAACGAGCCCTTTTTTTACCCGCAACTTAAAGGCATCAATAAGCATTACCTGTATAAGTATGTATGTATATTAATTAGCAATTTTGATTTAGTATCCATCTATCTGCTTGTTAATTGAACATATATTGCGTTTATGCACTGTGTACAGTGTACACGTCATTGTATGATGGTTATTTGTGATTACTTTTCTGAAAAATTGCTGATGCATGAAGAAATGTTACACTAACTTGCATTAAGTTTGATAAAACTTTTTCTAATTTAACTACATATTTAGTTATTAACAACGAGCCCTTTTTTACTCGCAACTTAAAGGCATCAATAAGCATTACCTGTATAAGTATGTATGTATATTAATTAGCAATTTTGATTTAGTATCCATCTATCTGCTTGTTAATTGAACCGAGGGTTTATCCAACATCAATTTATTTTTAAGTGATCCAATTCAAAGCATTAGTTTAAAATAATATTATTATCATTTAATCACCAATAAATATAGTACATTTATGTACATATATAACATATATCGCTGGCATTCATGATGCGATGACTATGACTGGTTTTGTGTGTTATTCAATGCCTTGTTTTAATGGCTTTTTATTCCCATGATGTGCTAGATAGAATTACCTAAACCTCCTTCTGTAATCCTAATCAATCGATATCATCAAAATGCTCGTGTCAGAGAGAGAAGCAATGTTCCTGCCTGTTCGTCCACATTCACATAAATAGTCATCACATTAAATACTACACAATGCAAATTAGTATATTGCTGAGAAAGTTAAAAAGAGTTTATAGCAGTTTATTGAACTAAATGTGTTTTATTTCATTTGATCGATCGATTACAAAGCGTCGGTGAAGGCGATGATGGTTAGGTTCAGAAAAAGACATTTTATAATGAAAATGCTCGTATGTAACAACATTCATATGACATAAAAATATTTTTACTGTGTAAAATAATAAAATAGTTACCAGACCAGACCACTCACACTGGTTAGTTATTCATTAAGTAATACTTTTATTTTATATCCACTCGTAAACATATATATTTATGATTTATACATTACTGAAAATGAGAATAACAAGTAAAACATGAAAATGTTAAATGTATTTTGGAAAGTAAAAGTAAGCATAACAGTATTATTTCAAATTAAAGTGTGCTTGGTTCAGTTCAGGTTCTCCGATAACAACAGTCAAGCTATCCTCATCTGCTGACAAGGTTTGGTTACAACAACACAGCGCAGCGAGTATATCCACTCTCCAGTAAAAGTTGAAAACTGACAAGTTACGTTACAAAGTTAACAAACAGCACAGCAATTGATAGTTTGTGGAGACCTGGGAATGATTCATTAAAAGTTTGTTTTTCCTTTAAACAGGCAGTGCAACAGTGCAGTGTAAAATGACATGGATATAAATACAAGGTGACAGCTCTACTTTCCATTTCATTATAAAAACAGATTTGGTCAAGCTCAAGCTCACCCCTTTTTTCTGTCATTCCATTTTAAAGTTAAAAACATTCAATTTTTTATACAGAGTAAACCAAATGCATTTTCCATTAAAAAAATGAGTAAAATTTTAAAATCGAGCCTTTTACTAGGCATATTAGTCACATTGAGTTCCTCATTAGTTCACGGACAAGGACAATTTCAGAACAACAAGCTCAACTACGAAGAAAGACAGAAATTTCGGGATGTCCCATCTTTAAACGAAGTCAACTCTGCTGATTTTCATTGGAGTGGAAAATCAAAGGAAAATGCAAATTCGGAGTACAAAAGGGTAGAATACGATCCCACTTGGGAAAGTTTAGATGCTCGACCACTGCCAAGCTGGTATGATAAAAGTAAAGTGGGAATCTTCATTCATTGGGGAGTATTTAGCGTGCCTGGGGTGGCAAGTGAATGGTTTTGGAAACAATGGACAGGTAATAACTTCAAAAACAAAATAAATTAAATTAGTTACGTTACGAGTAAAACGGCATTCATCTCATTACATTGGGGAGTATTTAGCGTGCCTGGGGTGGCAAGTGAATGGTTTTGGAAACAATGGACAGGTAATAACTTCAAAAACAAAATAAATTAAATTAGTTACGTTACGAGTAAAAAGCATTCATCTCATTACTAATAGTAAGATTAAATTAAAATTTAATTCAGACGGAAATAACGAAACTAGAAAATTCATGGAGAGAAATTACAAGCCTGGAACAACCTATCAAGATTTTGCACAAGAGTTTACTGCGGAATTCTACGATCCCGAACATTGGGCTGATCTCTTTAAAAAATCTGGGGCAAAGTGAGTAAATTCAAAATAAGTATTATGCAAACAGCATATTATACAAATTATACAAGCGAAAAACAAAAACAAGTGATAAAAACGATAAATGTTTTAATCATCTCCATCTACGCTGACGTAATTCTTGTTTCCAACTTTGGCACCTGGCGTTTGGTATGTCACTTAATATGCGATAATGCATAGTTAATGATAAAATGAACTTTTAATTATTAAGTGTTAACATGATATTGGATTTATTTCCAGGTACACAACAAGTGAAGATCAGGCAAAGGTATTTGCATTGATGACGAAATGGCCAGGGGCAAGCGTCACGCTTGCTTCTCTCTCTCCAAAAGATACCCTTCGGGTGAAGATGTTGGGGGCGGATGGGGAACTTCAATGGAGGGAAGTTGAAAAGGGAATAGAAGTACTCTTGCCAAGACCAGATGAAATCACATCGAAATGGACATGGACGCTGGTATTTAGTGGATAAGAGATTAGAATGTGGGATTTTTTCTTAAACTTACCTTAGTAAATAAGTTTCGTTGTACGATATATTATTGTAAATGTAAATATTATTAATGTTAGCTATATTTTTAAAAAATATAAAAATAATTGTGATTTATTTTAAGTAACAATTAAAAAACTATATGTATTATTATACAAATTCAGCTTTTACATGATGAGAAATTCACCATTGTTGCATTTATGCTTTCACTCTTTAAGCAAATAAGTTCTTTCCGCTCTGCATTCGTACTCACGTTCGTTCGGTTCCACAGCCACAAAGCATTAAAAGTTAAATGACATTGAATTCAAGTTACTAATTCGGATCAAATGATTGGGTCGGAAGCGGTAGATGATAGATTAAAGAGTATTAAAATTAAAAAACTGCAAAAAACAACATAATTCACTCTGAAAATCAAATGCATAAACCAATATGCTGTAAAATCGTACAGCATTGCATAAACATTGTTCATTCAAGCAAGCAAAAGACATCAAAAGTTACAAATCGTATCGAAACGTCAGGTAAAATCAACCTTGCCCTGTCTTGTTACCAAGTAAAATGTCAAAACATTAGCGGGTTGAATTGATAGATAATTTAATACTGGAACTGGAGTGTTATTGATGACTGTCAATTTGAAAAGAGTAAAGTGGGATGTAAGTTATTTGTAAATGAACTTTTACGATACTTATAGGCACACAGGCAAAAGGTAAACACTCAAATCACCTTCGTCAAAACAAGTCCTGAATCTGTGCAAAATACATCAAATTTTAATATATATTTATCGCGTTTTTTCTGCGTCAAAATCACTTGTAGTGTCATTAAAATTGTTTTTACTAATCAAGTTGATATTATTTGAATTGAAGTATTTATTGTATTGTAAATTGAAGGTGGATTTGTTTGCAACCTAAGTTCGTTCTAGATGTTTTCATACACAGATAATATTGGTACATGTGTTACATAAACCCCCGTATCGTATTATCAATTCTTGCAATAAAACATTCAAACAAACAGAGAATTCGAAAAACAATTATAAGTATTATTATTTTCAATTATCCACTCTTCATATAAAAAGCATCATTTGATTTTCACTTTCACCGACATTCTTATATTATTACCAAAAGTTGTTCTGCAGAAACAACTGAGTCAATAAATTTTATTTTAATTTTTTAAAAAAGCATTATTTGATTTTCACTTTCACCGACATTCTTATATTATTACCAAAAGTTGTTCTGCAGAAACAACTGAGTCAATAAATTTTATTTTAATTTTTTATTCTACTGTTAAATTTTCAAAAGAGTCTCCAATCTAACTCAAATTGCATTTTGGCTATGAGCCCCTTTCTAAAGCTATGCCTTTTATTCGGCATTATTACCTGCTCCTACGCCAATTCTGCTAGAAACGCCAAAAGTTTTTCTTTGAGTCAGCAGAAGGCTCCTTACGACCCGACCTGGGAGAGTCTCGATTCACGTCCCCTTCCAAGATGGTATGATAAAAGTAAAGTAGGGATCTTTATCCATTGGGGATTGTACAGTGTACCTGGCATTTCTAGTGAATGGTTTTGGAAATCTTGGCTGGGTATGTAGTTGCAGATGTGTACCAATTAAAATTAAATTATGACTTAAATGTAACTACAGGCAAACCTTTTAACATGGTTTCAATGAATTTCAGATGGCAGTGAGCAGATAAAAGAGTTCATGGCTAAAAATTACAAGCCGGGAACAACCTATCAAGACTTTGCTAACGAATTCACTGCTGAATTCTACGATCCAGAACATTGGGCAGATCTGTTTAAGAAATCTGGGGCAAAGTGAGATACATGTTAGAAGGAAAACTCGTTTTGCAGAAGTTAGTATTTTCTTCATTTCTTAATTTGTTTTGAATCCTCTCTCAAATAGATACGTCGTGTTGACCTCCAAGCATCACGAGGGTTATACTTTGTGGCCTTCTCGGTACTCTTTCAGTTGGAACGCGAAGGATATCGGACCACATCGCGATGTCCTCGGAGATCTTGCTACCGCAATTAGAAACCGAACAGATCTGAAATTTGGCCTGTACCATTCTCTCCTGGAATGGTTCAACCCTCTCTGGATGAATGACAAGAATAATGAATTCCAAACCGAAGATTTCGTTCATTTTAAAACCCTCCCTGAATTGTACGAGCTGGTGAATACTTACCAGCCGGAAATCGTTTGGTCGGATGGAGAATGGGAGGCACCAGACAGCTACTGGAAGTCTAAAGATTTCCTCGCTTGGCTGTACAACGAAAGTCCTGTGAAGGACACGGTCGTTACAAATGACAGATGGGGGGAGGATACTTTATGCAAACACGGAGGGTACTATACCTGTACTGATAGATACAATCCTGGAGTCCTTCAAACTTATAATTGTTTTTCGAATTCTCTGTTTGTTTGAATGTTTTATTGCAAGAATTGATAATACGATACGGGGGTTTATGTAACACGGAGGGTACTATACCTGTACTGATAGATACAATCCTGGAGTCCTTCAACCTCACAAGTGGGAGAATTGCTTCACTTTAGATAAGGAAAGTTGGGGATACAGGAGGAATTCAAAGTTTGAGGATTATCTTACTCCGGAGGAATTGATGACCACTATCGTTGAGAGTGTTGCCTGTGGAGGTAATGTCCTCGTTAATGTGGGGCCAACGAAAGAAGGGACAATTGAGAAGATTCAAGAGGAGAGGCTTCTGCAAATGGGTGAATGGCTGGAAATTAATGGAGAAGCTATTTACGACAGTATTCCATGGACAGTCCAAAATGATACGTTAACACCTGGAGTCTGGTAAATTTCAAATTGTTTTTTTGTGGAAAAGATAAGCAGCCAGGCATAGGCATTCAATCTCGTAATTGTATTTTTTTTAGGTACACGACAAGTGAAGATGAAACTAAAGTTTACGCTATGATAACGAGATGGCCTGGTTCAAGCATTACACTTGGTTCAATTGTTCCAAATCCAAATCTCCGTGTTCAAATGTTGGGAACCGAACGTACTGAACTTCCATGGAGTGAGACTCCGCAAGGTGTCGAAATCAGTATTCCTCGCCCTGATCAAATCAGATCGAAATGGGTTTGGACTCTTGTATTTAGTCAATAATATTCATTACGTTTGTACGAATTAATTAAAATGCCATACAATGCGAATTAATGAAGTTTATTCTTGAATAGCCTGTCCAATGTTTTACCTGTAATGTAAAGAAAACGGAGCATCTAATATCAGTCCAAAAATGCATACTGGTCTTGTCGTGTGTTTAATTAATTGATCATCTTATCTTGTATTACAAAACTTGATCATAACTGGACACATGGCGCAAGCTGAGAGAATCAAAGCTTCGATAGCCCAGCCTGATCCGAAAAATCATTCACATTTCACCCTTCATAATCATAACATAACTAGCAACTAGCAACATGAGTTTCGCGAACTTTGCTCGACAAAGAGCAAAAAAATGCAACACAGTCTCAACTTCTCAACAACTTCACTCACAGTCACAACATCAACACTTCACAACCACACACATGAGAGAAATTCGCCGCTGCCCCAAATCAACAGAGGCAACTAAAACCGTGTGTGTATCAGTGTATCTCACCGATCGGCTGTTTGTTGGTGTGCAAAAGCACTTTCACTGCAAATTCTGTTTTCTGATTGTACATTGTAAGCAATTAAAAAAATGAAAACGTTAATTAAATAGTAAGTATTTTCTCTCAATACTCAAGGAACAGATTTTGTTGCGAGCATCGGTTGCAGGCAGAATTTGATAGATAGCATTTTATGTTTCATGTTGTGGATTGTTGGAAGTTTAATATTTAAATTAAACCAGCATAAAAGTGCCAATCTCCCAAAAGTTTATATTCTGCTCATTCATCGTATGGTTAAAAACGTAAACAACTTTTAGTGTGGTTTGCAGTTTTTGAGGCTAAATATTAAAATATTTATAAAAATTGGAAATGGCACTACTTCTTGGGAAGTCACCACATTCTGCAGGTAACAAACGATAAGCAAAATGCTGATTTTGTGATTTTTAAAATTATTGTCTCATGCTGCGGTTAAAATTAAAAGTAATTTACAGAATACCAACGTTGAAAGTGAAATTAAAAATAAAATTGCGATGTGGCTACGTTTACAGGTGACATATCTACAAAACTATGGTCCATCCTAGTACAACAGTTACGGTTCAAAAACAGACCCAATTTGCAACGCCCATTACCTCGGCCTTTTAATCGAGAGAGGATGTACCAGGTTTGCCACCCAGTTTATCCTCCTGAGCCAAAGTATTGTGCGTATGACCAACTCCACGCGAAAAATACTGATAACCCTGTTAAGGTACTTATTTATTAAATAAATGTTAAAAAAGAGTTTAAGTAATTTTTAGATTATAAGCTTTTGTACGCATTAATGTAAACTTGTCTAGGTCAGTCAGTACAGTAGCAAGAAATATGCAAACCTAATTTTTATTTTAACTTTCACATTTAATTACTTTCAGGAAAATCCTTACGCAGTGTTTTTAGCTGGAAGGATGCGTCGAGAGCTTGCAAGCCATCCTTTAGTAGGCATTTATCACTTTAACAGCTACACACAGCGTGAGCTACTGGAGGTGAGCGCAATTAAAATGTTTCTATATCTAAAAGCGGAAGCACATTTTAAAATTACGCAAATTAATAGCAATTATATTATATTTAAATCATTTTTTAATTTTAATTCATATTCATTGCTCAAATTCTACAGTTCAAAGGACACCTTTTTGATGCGAATTTCCCCATGATAATCCGAGAAACAATCAACCACAACGTGGCTAGAATGTCTCTCACTGGAACGAGATGGTCACCTTTAATCCACCTCCTTCAGTCCAAATCTGTAATGGGATTCTGTTCCGAAACTGATGTTCCTAAGCTCTTGAAAGTCCAGAAGAAAATGCCTCAATTTATCTTAATAGCCGCCGTTATTCATGGACACATACTCCACCGGGATGATTTAGAAAGAATAAGCAAACTTGGAGATGTCTCGAACGTTCGAGCTCTTCTTTGCTCTACACTGGCAAGCTCCTCTTCCACCATCTCCCAGAATTTAACGGCTAGCTTCAGCAATCTTAGCCAGAGTCTTGCCACGTATGCCAAGGGAGCAGGAGGAGGAGAAGGGGATTCGGCTGATGATTCTTCGACGAGCTCTTCTAGCAGTAGTGACAGTGACGGCGACAGTGATAGCTCATCGTCGGATTCCGACACTGACAAAAAATAATTTCATATTTGTAGTATCATCGTATGTACATTTTTTACGTAGTATTTAATTCCCAAGTCAATTTAATAAAGCATTAATTAATGTAATTGTTCATTTCGCTAATTGCTGGACGTTATTTGCACTGCATGATTCTGCTGTATGTCAAGTTGCTAATAATTAAAAGATATTATGCAGGGCAGCAACGCTATTACAAACCCACCACTGGGCATATAAATAGCTAGAAATGCAAACGTGACAGCAGTGTGTACCAATACTGTTTTAGAAGAGCAAAACTTAAGTGTCGTGTTGTAGAATAATTGTGCATTTTCATTTTAATAGCTCAATGCATGTGATGTGGCATTAATACAACAAAATTATAAAATGTTTCTGTAAAATATCCATTCATCCATTGACATCGATCGATCCATAATCATTAATCATTTCATTAGATCCGATCCGACTCATCCGACTTTGACATTTTGGGTTGCGTCTGCGTGTAGTTGTGAAAGTAAAGTAGAGAAGAGAAGGAAGAAACAAGCGGAGAAAGGAAAGGGTTATCAAAAGCTTTCATGCAATTATGCATAACCAAAAATACAAAAACATTGTTTTTCTTTCATGCACTCATCTCTTCATTTCAGCCAAATACACTCGGCGGCAATGCATGACACGCAAAGGCCAGCTGTCTTGTTGGTAGGATTTGACTAACTGACTTACGAGAATAAATGCACGTGGTAGTGCAAGTGCAAAGTTGTTCTGCTGAACACAAAATCTAATTTTAATTAGAAATTAACTTGCTTTCAAATTTTCTTCAACCCATAATAACCCATTTTAAGGTCAATTTGATTGCAGTAGCTTAAACTTTTGTTCTTCTTAAAAAACATAATAGAAGGTACAAGTTAATTTAAATGTGCGATGGAGGACGATGAAGAAAACAGTTCGCCTGACTTGTCGCAAACCAAATTCAAAAAGTGCGATTTGTGTTCAAAAGAGTTTAAAAGTGACTCCAAGCTTTCACGACATTTAAAAAGAAAACATTTTCCAAAATTAGAAGAAGGTGACGACGGTATCGACAATGAAGAAGTGGATGTACTGGGAGAGTTGGAGGAAAATGACGATGACGACAGGAAATGGTCATCACATCTCGAGCAAACTCCCAGTGATATGGAGAAGCTCGTAGAATCTTGTATTATGGATAAGTTTTTCAAAGATGGGTTTATAAAGGAAGAAATTGATCCAACCAATTGCAATCCAAATCCTATCGAAGTAAAGAATGATCTGGAATACGAAGAGACTTTTAAGACTGATGCTAATGAATGGGGTTATGATGCGGATGGGGAAATGGAGCAGGAGCCACCGTTATTTAAACTTAAAGAAGTAAAATGTGAGCCTGTCGCAGATAAAGATTTGGAGGATTTGAATGAGCGAATCTGTGAAGAAATATTGTTCGCAGCACCATTCTTCTTACACGACATCAATTATCGGTACCTCAAGGAGAAGACTAAGGACCCTGACCCCGTGGAGGAGGTGGACGAGAATGGAGACCGCCGTCCGAAACGGAAGTATGCTCATAAAGAACCTAGACTAAAGGAGGACTCTGAGTGTTTGTTTTGTGGGAAGAAGTTTAAGAGCAAAGCGCTTTTCGCTTACCATATGAATATTCATACGCATGAGAAACCGTATTTTTGCGAATATTGCGACGAAAGTTTCGCTACCCCGAATTATCTAACAAAACATGTAAGGAAAAAAGCCTTCGAAAACGTTATCAAAGTTATTTGTTTGTGTTGTGTGTAGTCATTTAAGCCATTTTGAAATTTACGGATTTTCGGTTTTTACAGGTTCGAAAACATGTTGATCCCATGAGATTTTTCTGTCCTATTTGTGGCAAAGGATTTACGGAAGTTTACAATCTTAAACACCACGTAAGAAAACATTTCTAGGGCATGATAAATATTTTCTACTGAATTTTCCTTTTTTATAGAGATTTTCATGAATATAAAGATTAAACTTTTTAATTGATCTTAATTCGCAGATGCGCCATCACAGTAAAGTTAAGCCGTATCAATGCGAAGAGTGTGGGAAGCGATATACTCAACCAGGCTATCTGAGGGTCCATGTAAGTGGTGCATATAATTTATTAATATTTTATTATACATTTTCAATAACTACAACGTAAACTCCGAAACCTCGCTCGTCTTTGATGAAGCTTATTTACTTTTAACTTAACTATAGACTATGGCTAATTAACATTATGTTGACTACTTTGGTGTGTAGATTCGGACGAAACACGGAAGCACTGAAGAGATTAAAAAGCGCTTCAAATGCAAAAAGTGTGATAAGCATTTTACAGTCAAACAGACCTTAAAACTTCATGTAATTTTTTTACTAACTTTGCTAAATGTCAGGCCAAGTATTTTATAGCCTGTCCGCTGTCGTGGATCATAATAAATTAGTTGAATTATTGAATTTTTGTTTGTTCATTTATTACAGAAGAAGCATGCCCATGTTCCAACAAAATGTCCTATTTGCGAAGAAGAATTCGAAAGCGGAAAGCTAATGAGAATGCATAAAAAGTTAATGCATTTATCAAAGCAGCCAAAGAAGAAAAAGGCAGCACAAACGCCCGAATTCGTTACTTAATCTTCTTACGATTCGATTTTAATCTTTCTTAATTTTGTTACAGTTAAGATAAGATATTACATTTTCAACGCTATTATTACTTACGCACGCTTATGTGACTAATTTTAACTGACTTTTTGTATTTTTAATTATATAGTATTGCTTATCTTTGGTTGATATTAAAAATGAAAATAATAATATATTGATCCTCTGTGCACACTCGCCTACTCCCCATATATTCCTGATTCCTCTTGGCATTGGTACTTAATTTTAATATTATCATTATGTTAATGCATTGTTAAATTAAATTGTTGAGTATATTTAATCAAAATTAATTAAATGATTGAGGAACGGTACGCGGTGAAATAAAAGCATCATGATCATTCACTTTATGAAGGAAAAGCACCTTGTGATGATGATAATGCTAATGCTTAAATGACTAATTACTAATTGGCTATGCCTGTTTTTAAAATCTTAATTAAATACTGATTCGTACAAAACGATATACATAATTAAAATTATTAATTAAAAGACATCATCTCCTACCTACATCATAAAGAAAAGATCAGTGCTGTTGCTGATGATAATTGATACTTTTGTCGAGTCTCTTGAAAGAGCGGCTACTTACTACTTACTACGTTGCGTTCTTTCTTACATGAGCTGCTCTGCTACACGTTTTTACACATAGATAGCTAAGCTATACTCTGTTACACTTACACTACTGCACTATCGAGGCTTTGTTTGTAAAGTGCATGAATTGTGTGAGTTGAGTGAGTGTAGTAGTTATATGAATATGAATGAACGAAAATCATTGAAAGAAATTAAAAACACATTTTTCGTATGGTAGGATTATCTTTTTTATGACTCATGTTTCTTCATTCGATCCATGCACGTTTTTCACAGTCAAAGTCAAGAAATATGTGTACTGATGTTATATCTCTCACTCTCACCCTCACTCAGCAAACCTCACACACGCTGCGAAAAAATGTAAACATTACATGCATTACTCGTTTCATGTTAAATTAAAAAGTTAAATATTTTTGATCAAATCGCTGAATGCAGTTACTAATTAACTTTTTGCATTTTATGCATCGAATGATGAACTACATTTAATTATGAGTCCCCCGGCAAAATCACGATTTGTAGCGCCTTGCAAACTCTGCCCGGAAAGGTTTCTCAGTGAAATCGATTTGCTGCTGCATTTTGGCAAGATCCATTACTTCCCGAACCGCGATCTTTTTAAAGATGAAGAGGATGAGGACGAAGATAACGAAGAAGTTAAAGTTTATAATAGTGATGATGATATTGACAGTAAATACAAACACGAGGAAATATTACTAAGGAGAAATTGCGGGGATAACCCTACTGGAACCTTAACTTTAACTTTGAGTGGTAGTGGATTGAAGTTGAAAGAAAAAGGACGAAGGAAGGAATGGACGTCAGATAAGAAGAAGAAGTCAAATCGGGAAAACAAATACTCGTATTATGGTGGTAGGCAAAGTATCGCAAAACGAAGGAGGTCAAAGTCAAAGAAGTTGGATTTGGAAGACAACAACAGCAGCAGCGGTGGTAACTGTAACGATTTAACGGTTAGTAGTAGTGGAGCAACAGGTGCCAAAACAGACGAAGAAAAAGACTTGAACGATAATCTTTTCACAATGGGTAAAATACTAAGTAAGGGGAATACCAAGGAGGAACCCTTGGGAAAGGAAAATGTGGCCAATACGTGTAGTTTTGGTCCTGTTAAAGAAAACATAATCGTGAAGGAAACAAAAAAGAAAGAGGAATCACCACAACCACCATCAGTGGAGCTAACATGCGTATTCTGTGGAACCACTTTGAACAGCGTGGAAGAGTTCATGAACCATGCGCGAGGTCATACTAGAGAAAGTCCTTATTTTTGCAAGTACTGTGATGAATCCTTTCCCCTAGTTGAAAGCTTAACTAATCACGTAAGTTTCAAGCCACATACGTATTCGGTAGATGCCTAGATTGTAGATGGATAGAATATTATGGTTTTTCGGTTATGTCATGTCATATAAAAGAAATCTTTTGAATGATTGAATGATTTTTTTCTTTCTGTTAATGGATTTGGTAGGTAAGCAGAACTCATCTCAACAGGTGCGTTGTATGCCAGAATGATTTAAAGACATTATCATCTATAAAGGAGCATGTAAGTTATTATTTGTACTTTGTACGTTCACTAATTTTCTGTAGTAAGCGAGTTTGAACGAATGCTGATTGTAATTTTTAATATTTTAATTGACAGATGACAGCTCACAAACGAAACAGCTTCCGGAAGCCATTCGAATGCAAAGCTAAAGCTTGTGGGAAGCGATTTCAATTTCTTAGAAAATACCAGCGCCACGTAAGATTATGTTAATGTTATTTCGATTTCTTAAAGGTTTTTAACTAAGTAGAAAAGCGTTTTAAGAGCTTAGCTTACACATTTGCAACCCGAGTTTAATCACTCTGTTTTTTGTGATTTATTTATAGTTATTTTCTAATCCAACTCACTTGGCTGGAAAACCAGTCATTTATCAAGCCTTTCAGTGTTCAATCTGTGATCGTCCATTTGCGCAGCTACGAAGATTGAGGAATCACGTCGTAAGTTTTAGAAAGACTTAAGAGTTAATTGATATGAAAGCTATAAAACTATCTTATATTGTATTGTCTCTTTCCACTCTCAACAACATTGTAATCGGAAATATTTTTTTTACTTCAAATAACAGGAGAAACAACATTTGGCAAGAGGGCGATTTGGTTGTTTCAAATGCGGTAAGGTCTTTAAGAAAGCGCATCGTTTGGGCCGGCATGAGGTACGTAAGCTTTATTTACTTGCATCTTACTGACGGAAACGGAAGTAAGCCGGACCAATCAAATCAGTCTGTGTTATGTTAATCTTTAAACTTAAATGATTAAATGTTTGACTTTCTGTTGCAGATTTTGGATCATGGTATTCACCGGCGACAGGATACCAAAATATAATCTCAAGTTGACGGTTGACTTTAATGAGGAGTTTATACTAACATTGGTGCAGAATTTGTGATTTTTGTAATGATTTACTTTGAAGTACCTAATCTTGATGCCTATTCCAGGATATTGAAAATTTGCATCTGATATTTGCAAATTGCAAGTGAATTTGAGTAATGTTGAATTAATTAATACAATAAATTTATCACCGTGTATATGATAACCTTTACATATTATAAGCTCCGCTCGTCCTTTATACGTTTGTACATTTATATGGTCAATTTGTTTGTTAGGTATTTATATTGTAAGAAAGAAATGACTAGTTACATTGTAGTGTAGCGCTAGTTTAGTTTACTGCGATTATTGACCAATTCTATGATAATATTGATATTATACGTACCGCACATCTCTTTTCTTACTGTGCGTAGTGCGCTATTTTTTGCAATCTCAAATTTTAATCGTTTTAAAGCTAAGCTAGGCTTTGAGAGTTGGAGAAGACTGTCGTACTAAATCTATTTCTAGTCTAGATCTAGATAATAAGATAATCACTTCATTAGTGTATTAGTTATCGATTTTGATGTTTTATACAGGGTTTATAATATGTTTCGCTTAGATGATAATGGTGCATCGTGGAAAATATCGGATTACATTACAAGTTTTCCGTTCCTACTTGATTGTTTGTTTCTTAATCGATGTTATTAAATATATATTGTATTGTATACCTTTAATTTAAAATGTAATCATTCCTTATTTCCGTGTTTACTCTTTTATTTATTGACAAGGATTCGGATTTTTGCGCATAGTTTCAATAGTTTGATTTGAATGTAAGACGTAAGGCATGAAGAACACACATGTAGATTTCCATAACTTTCCATTCGACTCTGCTCTGTGTTGTTATCTAAATATATAGTATTTAATTTAAGTGCCATAATATGCTCACTTCAGAAACTCTTTGCGAAAGTCATTTCATGAATCAATAATCAATTCATACAATAAAGCAAGATTGTGATTGCAATTGCATTGGAATGTGGTAAAACACTGCTAAACTAATGAAACTCGCCCAAAAAGAAGCCATCAGGCCAAATGCCATTGCCAACCAGCAAAATCTTCATAGTTGCAGCCGCGTGAACGTGATAGATGCTAAATTATGAGACTTTTGTAGAAAAAAATTAAAATGAAATGCATGCAACAACAATTCATGCAATAATGAAGCCATCAATAATGTAATTTTGCACATTTCTGCTATTCATCATCACATCACAGCGCAGCATAGTAATCAATTTACCTTCAATATTAACAAAACAAACACAATGTAAAATACTCCTGTGATTATCATGATTATTTATTATTATTATGTTTCATTAAACGATTGGCATGAATAATATGGTCTCTGTACAAAAAAGGTTAAATGAACATTCGTTTTTCTTACTTACTTTTTTTAGTTAGAAAAGAATTGAGGAGTACAATAGTATAGCATTCGTATTCATGCTAGTAAGTAACTCCAATCCAAACAAAACAATACAATGTTATAGTACTTTTAAGTAGTTATCCTCACTAGTCTAGTAGTCCTTTTTCATTGTTCATTTGTTTTCCGCTAAAAGCATCTCTTATTCGCAATTTTAACGTGAATTCGCAAATCGCAAAATTCGCAAACCGTCGTCGTTTGTTTGATTTCATAAGTCAAGCAAAGCATGACAAAAAGCATTGTTTTTCTTCTGTGTGGATGTTTTTCTCTTCTTCTCCCACAGCATCGAATCGCCCATCCATACATTTTTGCTCTTCCCTTTTCATTCTCATTTGATTGCATGATCCCTTCACTTGATCTTCATAAAAAAGCATTCACTTTTTTTATCACAAAAGTAACATTCTCCATCTTCCTCTCTTAGAAGAGATAGGAGATTTCAACAGCTGACGTGGTGTGGTATGATTTTCAGTGAACAGAATTAGTGAGGAGGAGAAGAGGAGAGAGGCACCGAAATAGAAAACATATCGTCACGTCATAATAATATTCGTCATCATCAAAATTCGAAAGTAAAAGGAAGTAATGTGGAGATGGAGAGAAGGAGAACATAATTTAACTGATACAATTCAATTAACAATTAATTAACCTACATAGTATTCCGCTCTGCTGCTGATGTCTGTTAACTCATCATCATTAGTGACGCTTTGGTTTCCGATTATACCTCTTTCTCTATTTACAAGTAAAATATAGCTTTTTAGTTGAGAGATTTAGTTCGTCGGCTTTGGCTGGTTTACTAATTGCTAGATTCAAGTAATAATTTTGTGCTCTCGTATAAATAATTCAATCGTACTTTTTCCTGGAACGAACGGAAGATTATTATGTAACTACCAGCAGAAGAGCAGAGTAGATGATGGAATAGAGGAAGNGTTTACTAATTGCTAGATTCAAGTAATAATTTTGTGCTCTCGTATAAATAATTCAATCGTACTTTTTCCTGGAACGAACGGAAGATTATTATGTAACTACCAGCAGAAGAGCAGAGTAGATGATGGAATAGAGGAAGCTCATTTTCTCTTTTATTGTAGTACAGCGCAGCAGCTTTAAAAACGAGTCAATTGTTTACCGAAAAAATAGCTTTTTAAAAATGCATTTTCGAAAAAGCTTTAAAACTTTGTTGAATAAAAAATGGATTTTAAAAAAGTTAAAAACTGTTTTATAGTTTTTATTAAACAATCTTCTTGTGCAAAAGTTAAACAGTCAGTGTCTATAATAATTAATTATTAAATTACTACTAAAATGTTTCAATTATTAAGAAACGAGCCGATTTTGAATTCAGCCCAGTTAAAGAGTTTGAAGGAGCACAAGTATAGTGCTTCAAGCTGCAGTTTTTTAGATTCGACGTTGCAACACTGGTGGAACTGGCTAGTGCTACGGGTTCCACTTTGGCTAGCACCGAATACAATCACAATTCTAGGCTTGATTGTTAATATTGCTACAAGTTTGATTTTAATTTATTATAGTCCAGACTGCAAAAGTGAGGTAAACCTCTTTTTCGAGCAATAAAATCATGATCATAAATGAGCTATGAAGATTGTGACGAAAGAAAGAATTTCGCAATTTTTCTAAAATCGTCTTTTTAAGAACGTTTATAGTCTCCACTCTGCTTAATGCTCATGGCAGACTGGTTTTTGTGATGAATGGTTAATTGCAGATTAGTTTTCATTTTTACTGCGTTAGGTTCCAAGCTGGGCTTGTTACTTGTGTGCTTTTGGTCTTTTCGTTTACCAAAGTTTGGATGCAATTGATGGAAAGCAGGCAAGAAGAACTAATTCTTCATCACCGCTTGGTGAACTTTTTGATCATGGATGTGATTCCATTTCCACAGGTATAATAAACTAACAAAACAATTAAATTGTTCATGTGGATAGCAGTTAAATTAAATCGAATGTAGTGTAACATGTAATGGAGACAGAACGTGTAAAATTTAAATGGAATGTAATGTGAATTTTTGTACGTTTTTATTTTTCGTCCAACAGTTTTTGTCACTCTTGCCCTCTGCGTTTCTATTCAACTTGGCACAGCTCCAAAGATAATGTTTCTACAATGCTTTTGTGCCATAACTATGTTTTATTGTGCCCATTGGCAAACCTATGTCTCAGGTAACTGTGTGTATAGTATAACAGTATTGCAACGAAATACATCAAATTAATTAATTGCGATATTGCGAAACACTTCACTGCAAGCAAATTGATTTGTATTTGTGGCCGTGTTTCATTTTTATTCACTCTAAAAGAGTAATGTTTTACTAATAATTAACTATGTATTTACTTTGCAATAAACAGGCACGTTAAGATTTGGACGAATTGATGTCACAGAGGCACAGATGGGTTTCATAATGATTCACCTCATATCGGGTTATAAAGGATGCAGCTGGTGGTCGAATTCGAGTGTTGGTGGTGTTCCGTACTCATGGCTTCCAACTCCAATGGCCCTTCCAATTGCAATATGGTCACTTATTCTGACATTAAAAGTCATTTTTACCGGTGGGGTGGGGAAGAATGGTTCAACAGTTGCGGTAAGTTAAATTCACTTTAATTTGGTATTGTATTGTATCGTTTGTGTGTTTGTGAATTACTTATGTTTTAACCATGAATTTATCTGCGTAGGGCTCCAGTGTGCTTTCCCCAGCGATTCCCTTTTGTCTAGTCCTCTTTCCTGCCACGATGATTGCTGGGAAGGGTGGTTCCGTTGGAACTTATACCACGCATCCTGCCCTATACACTTTGACATTTGGATTAATCTCTTCCAAAGTGACGAACCGCTTGGTTGTTGCACACATGACGAAAAGCAAGATGGACTACATGGACTCCTCTCTCGTGGGTCCTTTCCTTATGTTCATGAATCAGTATTTCGGCAATCCTCTTCCCGAACAGTATTTACTTTATTTCAGCTTGGTAAGTAATACTTTTGTAAAAAAAAATTGGAAATCATAGCAAATAATTAAATATTTAGTCCGTCCAAAGTCCGACGAAAAATTTGAATTTTATGCCATAATTTATTGATTTTGGTTTTTTTAAAGGTTTGGGTCATCGTTGACTTGATGGTATATTGTCGCAGCGTTTGTCACGAGATATGCGTTTTTCTGGGTATTGAACTATTTCGTATAACAAGAAGAAAGGCCTCTTCAGGATCTCTTCACGGTGGTGCTACTGCCGCTAATTAATGAAAGAAGGAGGAAATTCAAAGGTTTTGGCAATATTTTACAAGAACAGAATGGGCGAAGAAAGTCATCAAGATTTTCCTCACATGTGATGATGAATGATTAAAACATTAATTAAATTTATTTTTTAAGTACGATATGACGATATGAGCTGTAATAGGAATAGTGATGAAGTAGTAAAATAGAATGGAAAATGAGCCATAATATTTACATTTTTAGGTAACGTAACGCTAGGCTCTAAGCTAGCTTTTCCATTTTTATAATTTATTTAATTTTAATGTCCCTTTTAATTTTTTAGCCAAACTTAGATACATAATTGTATTTTATCGTCTCTGGCGATTTGAAAACAGCTATAATTTACGAAACTAATAAACAAAGATCCAAGAAATCCCGTGGTAGCTTGAAAATTTTAAAATGTGATGTTTTTACCTCCGGCCTCCGCCACCTCCGTAGCCCCCATACTTGGCACCTCCTCCATATCCGCCATATGTCGCACTTCCTCCATATCCGCCATATGTCGCACTTCCTCCTGCTCCGCCATATCCTCCAACTCTGTAACTGCCACCTATTTTTAAAAATATAATTAATTGAATTACTGTTTACGCAATTAAAATGAAGTTAGTCGTTAGTCGTTATTTCTTACCGAATAGCATCCTTAGAAAATTTCCAATCCACATCCAGAACCCTCCACCGCCACCACCACCGTATCCACTATAAACTACCATTCCTCCTCTGGGTCCTGTGGTTGAATCAACAGAAGAATGAGTTTCTAGAGTAGATAACGGCACTTCCGGCTTCGTTGTAGTTGTGGACGTAAGATTAGACGTTACATTATACCATGTGGAATTGGCAGGAGAAGATTCGGTTGAAGACGAAGACATAGGTACGCAAGTCGCCGTTCTGGTAACGGCGAGCACAACCACCACAAAATACAAAACAAGCACCAACCTCATTTTCTGGTCAATGAAATATATATGTCTGACAGACAATGATTTGAAGTTGTTGAATCAGTTTCAGTTTTGAAAGAGTGAGCAGTGGTTTTCGTCGTATCTTTTCTTTTTTATGACAAAATAGTAAAAGCAATGCATATAGCCAATAGCCATTCACTAATCTAATCTAGATGTTCTGCATTCTGTATTGCCTCATGAGGTTTTGATTTATAATTACATACTCCATACTAAACTCCAAATAGCTCATTTGCTTACGTAAGAGTTTAGTTGCGTGAAAAAGTAATTTAAAACCCCTTTTTGCAATGGTTTCATAAAAGTGCTCGTTCATCTTTGCTTTCTTGGAACTACTGCTGCTTAAACAAACGCACGGAATTTTTCATATTGCTGACTATCATCTTAGCCAAGTATTCTATGCTAATCTTTAGAAATGAATGACGCGTACGAAATAATGAAATCGTTAGAACGATCAATGCGATTTTCTTAGGAAAACTCTTCACGCTCATTCCATCAGATATTCTTATTGACTATATTTATACAGCGTACTGGATAAAAGGTAGTTTGCATTACCAACTAATTGTTTGTAAGTAAAAAAAATGAGAGCTGCGAGAGATGGATATTTTTATTTTTTATTTACTTGAATGATATCAGTCTTACATTGCCCCTAAAACGTGAAGACAGAAAAAAGTACTTGAGTTGAGTGAGATCAATCACAACAATACAATCCTAGTTTTGCTTTAATTCATTCATTACCAAACTCAATCAGTTACCTACCTCTTTTCTTCAAGCGCGCTGCTTTGTGCCTTTCTTTTCAGATATGATATGATATGATCCGTTTTCATGCGCCTCGCGGAATGTCGTTGTTGTTCCGGTTGCCAATGCATTTACGTTGCGCTAAGTTGGCTATGAAGTTACTTAAATCGCAAGTAAATGACAAAGATAAAATCAATTTGAATTTTGTAGATTAGATAACTTTGAATTGATTCTAGGGTTTTGTATGGGCATGGGGAGCAGTATATAATTCCATAATTAATGATCAGTATAATTTTAATAAGTATCTGTGTATCGCACAACTTGAAACACTTTTTTTTTGTAATTTAGTCGTAGCAGTAGTCAAATCAATTCAAGATGGAA
>JAHZNJ010000460.1:0-21733 GCA_027744475.1 Lepidocyrtus cf. sotoi NNG-2020
TCTTTCATTTCTCATTAATTTATTACTAGTTCTATCATCATTATCATTATTGTTTACTCTTTTTAATCAATTACTTCGCTTATCGTCATTCTCTACTACAGCAGCATTTCAATGGAACATTTTTCTCTGTTTATTTTAATTGATTGTTGCTTGCATTTGTTATTTAAAATTGAACAAAGATAGGATAAACAAACTTTTAAACGTTTTGAACAATCCATAAAATTTATTAATCGAAAATCATAATATGAGCTCATGTTGGATGAAAGTGTGCTAGTATATAGCAAAACGCAGTTAAATTTTTTAAAACAATTTATGACATAATATCTTCAGATGACAATACTGTGTTGGGAAAACTATTATGATATTAAGCAATTTGTAATTAAAAATATCGCCTGTGGGCATATACATATGAAGGTACGGTATGAGTATATTAAGAATGTAAGGCTCGGCGTAACAATAAATGTAACGTAACTTGCTAAAAGATCAAGTAAGTAGTTCACTTAAAAATAATGTATGTATAGTGCCTCCTTAATGGATTTTTCGACTCGACAATTCCAATTATTTTAAGCCTGTTTTGCGTCTGGACAAGCAGTCTCCAATAGAAGCCAAGAATCCACGATTTTTAATCAGAGCTCATTATAATCTCCGTGCAAAAACCAGAAATAAAGTATTTTCCTTTATATTCCTATGAATCAAAGAATGAGTAAAAAACCTGGCGGATTCCGAAGTTGATTTTCGTTATTCGGGATATGAAGTGAATGAAAGAAAGCAGTCAATCGGATCCTCTACTATGAAAAAGGCAATGAACCAGCTTAAGTAACTAAACCCATGTTTGATGTAAAAAAAACTTAAATTTTTTCCTCTGCTGCGGTTGTTGCTAAATGCTATTGCGTGGAATAATCATTTCTTATTTCATACTTCTTCTTTTATGTGAACTATCTCTCCGTCTTCCTTTAATACCTAAATACCTGTCTGAATAAAAATAGATTTTTTTCTTCCTCAGCTTTTTCATGCTTGTCTTCGGAAACAAGTTAGACGTAAAGCACACCGGTAGAATGCCAATAGAATTGAATATTCATACATTGTATAATAATGAAAAAGAAGAAAGGAGACTGACATTTTTTCAGCATCGATTAATGAATCCCGTCTGTCAGACTGTTTACTTTTTTAGTTGACCAACTACAGCAGGGAGTAGTGTATTTTTCTTGTGAATGAAATACTAACAATAATGAATGTCCCTTTTATCAATGTCATTGATTACAACCAGTGTGTAAGAGAAATAGAGATTACGTTATTACGTAAGAACACTTGAGTTGGCTAAACTACATTTAGCACGTAAAGAACCAAAGAATGCTCTTGCAGCCGCCGTCGTCCTGTCCTGTCACGTCCCTGTCCACATGTGGTTATTGAATGATATGTGAGTGTGTGTATCTATCTGTGTGTGTGTGTGAGTTGAGAGAGAGAGACAAAAACAAGACTACAATTTATTAATGAGCCGTATAAAAATATATTTGTAACATAATAAAAGATTTGGAGAGGAAAGGAAAAATTATGGTCACGTAGATCAATTGGATGTTCAAGAGGAGGCAACAACACCAACAACCGTCAACAACATGAGGAATGTCCTCAATCCTGATTTGACAAAAAAACAAAACTCTGCCTTGACTGTCTTTCTCTCTTTCCTACCCTCTCTCATATCAACAACATCCCCGCTAATGTTTTCCTCTTTTAACATAGAAAAGAGAATAAGATCGATAAGAATCTCGTTCTTGCTTGATTGCTTACTAAATGAATGAATAAATTTATTGAGGCGAGTTGGAATAAAAATGGCCTGATTAAAAAATAAATATCTGTCTCATTGTCACATTGTCAAAGTCACTTTTAGACTTTAATTTCATACCTTTATCTCTACGAAATCAACCGGGGAGAAAAACCAATAAACATTATTCTTCTTCTTGTGCGGGGTTTGGAGTTTGGTTTGTTTTTGGAGGTGGAAGAGTAAAAAAACTAAATTGTTTTTCTTGTTTTATTATTGAAATACTGAAATACAGTAACAAATAAGTGATGAAAACTGAAAATAAATTGTTGCTGTTGAAAATAAAATTGAGGGAATAATAAATATTATTTTACAAATAATGTATTATTTAATCTATGAAAAATATTATTATGCGACTGCGATGATGTTGATGTTTTGTTTTACCGGCTTTTCAGCTGTTTGCAGCTGAGCTGGCTAAAAGCGGCTTTGAAATAAATAAAAATGCACTCAATAACACCATGAGAGATTAGGAAAATACGCTGATGATGATGATTCTTGTGTACACTTTTTGTGCAACGTTTCCGCAAAAATAGATTACGCAATGAGCCCAAGTGTCAAACAGACATGACATTTCATCTCTCTCATACAAATAAGTGATGAAAACTGAAAATAAATTGTTGCTGTTGAAAATAAAATTGAGGGAATAATAAATATTATTTTACAAATAATGTATTATTTAATCTATGAAAAATATGCGACTGCGATGATGTTGATGTTTTGTTTTACCGGCTTTTCAGCTCTGTTTGCAGCTGAGCTGGCTAAAAGCGGCTTTGAAATAAATAACAATGCACTCAATAACACCATGAGAGATTAGGAAAATACTGCTGATGATGATGATTCTTCTGTACACTTTTTGTGCAACGTTTCCGCAAAAATAGATTACGCAATGAGCCCAAGTGTCAAACAGACATGACATTTCATCTCTCTCATCATCACAATGTCTCTCTATACCTGACTGATCTTTTTTGTTTTTCATGCGTAAATTTTTCCATTCGCCATACCCAGTTTATTAAACCTTTTAAGAATTATTTATTTTTTTCACAAATACTATTTTTCCTGCGAAATACGTCGACGTGGCCTATCTAAATATAAAATATGCAGTTGGGGCTGTTGCTGCTGCTCCCTTGCCTTGGCTCCTGACTGATATTATCTTCGATTAATCCTATTTTTTATTTTGTAAAAATTGTAAACATTCTTCTACTTTCTGTATCAAATCTTTTAACTTAACTTATGACTTGTGCTCACATTTTCAATCAAATGTCAATAAAAAGTTATTTTTGACCTT
Source organism: Lepidocyrtus cf. sotoi NNG-2020 (assembly GCA_027744475.1). Taxonomy (NCBI): domain Eukaryota; kingdom Metazoa; phylum Arthropoda; class Collembola; order Entomobryomorpha; family Entomobryidae; genus Lepidocyrtus; species Lepidocyrtus cf. sotoi NNG-2020. The sequence continues at coordinate 3,102 of JAHZNJ010000460.1, forward strand.
TTTTCGTGACATGTGATGAGCGAGTAACAGAGATCATCAGCTTATTTTAAATTCTTCTTCGATTAGCAGTATTTATTACACTGAACAGAAATTACAGTGAGATTTGAGATAAGGATGAAAGAAGGTCGCAAAATAATTTGTTTACTTTTAAGTGACATTCTTCCACGAACACACTTGAAATGCTAATTAGATACAGAAAATTTAAAAAGGATTTAATTTAAAGGAGGGAGAGAGTGATCTTCTGCAGATCATGCAGATTCCCTCACCTTCTTCTCTCTCTTCAGGATTTTCATGCGTGTATTAAAAAATCAAGTGGGTTGTAGTAAAATCCTCAAACTAATCTTTAAAACAAAAATTAAAATGAGGAGGTGGTGGCTTATTAAAATGATTAAAAAAGAAGAAAAACAGCAGCAGCTTTAGCAAAAGTAGCAGGATAATTGAACTTTCGTACATTAGTATATACCATATACAATCTGGATGACTCACGATTAGATGAAGAACACAAAAAGTGGTGACCGAAAGTTATTCCCAATTCTCAATCCCTATAACCAAATTCCAAGCATAATCTAATCATTTGATGGTGATTATTATATGCCTACTTCTTGGGTGTAGTTTATTTACAATAAAGCAAACGCAAACCAAGCTCGATGATAAGAAGAAACATTGAATTATTACACTAATAAAAATCAATCTCCCTCGTCATAGTATTAGTATTCCGGTTCAAAAGCAATATCCCAGATTTCATCTCCCAACAACGCGCTACGCTCAGTATTTTTCCACTTGGTGTGCTCATTGGAATAAACATTTAATCTTCAGAGAGAGAGAAAAAGGTGATCCGAAATTCTTGCCCTTCGGCAAACAAAGTACTTTCTACTGTAACGTCCTGATCATGTTCAGCATAAGCATCATCATCACTGTATCTTCTTTGCCTGCTGCACGTGCAACGAATTGGCAAAGGGAGGAAAAAAATGGAAGGAAGTTCTTCATCTTAATACTGATTGAACCTTGAGAATACAAGAATTTAATGACTTTTATTATGATGATGATATGCTAGAATAAGTCTTGCGTTCTTGGTGATATGATTACGATAAGAGCAAAGTAGTGATGATTTGATGTGGTGAACTGGTGATGGTAATGAAAGAATAATGAATTGAAGAAGATGGGGCAACTCAAAAGTCAAACATGTGCCTATAATCAATACAAGTCAACAAAAAATTAGTCTATGGCAGAGTGGCACAGTCTTTTCTTTTTTTTTCTTAATCCTTTTTATTGCGATATTAATTTCATGAAATAGTAATGTCAGTCAGGTCACCACACCACCGCCACCACCATCCCTGAATATTACCATTACAAATCAAATCAAATAAAAAGAAGTAAAAACTAAGATTGACGTTTACGTTACTTCCTCTTATTTTTAAGAAGAAAAAAGAAGACGATCAGCATTAGCATTCTACATAATATACTACAAAGCTTCAACAAAAAAGAATTTTTCAGACTTCTGAACGGATCAACCAACCGGCTCCATCACTATCCTCATCATCATCATATCGTAATGAAATCGGCAATCCCCACCTCATCATAATCCTAATCATGACGGTGGTGGTAGTGGGGATGATGATGATGATAAAATTCGTTCGTTCCATCAAACTTTTTTCTGTCTTTTTCTGTTTTTTATGCTACTGTTACTGCTTCAAAACCGACCGACACGGTTTAAAATCTGGTACGTTATTATTGCCGATGATATGAAGACCGGATTATAAAAAATCGGCGAAAGAGAACAGAAATAGAATCAGTCTTATTTCCTGAGTGAAAGATGATGCTGATGTTGATGATTCTGAGGATATGGTACGATGAGAGGAGAGGAGTAGAACACAAATAAAAAATATGATTCATTCATTAATTAACAACTGTGAACGAAAAATCAGACAGAGAAGAAATATTTTTTATTGTTTCCTCTTTCTTGTTCGTATTGTTGATGGGTTGTTTCGTTGTTTTCTACTCATTGTTACTACTCCACACTCTGTTTCACCTCAAAACTCATTCATTCATCCATCCATCTAACGCCAACGCACCGGCGTCAGCTCAGCAGTCAATTTCGCAGCCACTATAAGTACAGCACTAACTTGCTAGCTGTACATTGTTGTAATCAGCCAATCAGAAATTAGCTAGAAAACCCTTTTTACTTATAAAATGAAATGATAAGCATCAATCTTTCTTCGGANCAGCCACTATAAGTACAGCACTAACTTGCTAGCTGTACATTGTTGTAATCAGCCAATCAGAAATTAGCTAGAAAACCCTTTTTACTTATAAAATGAAATGATAAGCATCAATCTTTCTTCGGAGTTTTTTCCACAAAAAAGAGAGAACTGTCTGTCTGACTGATCCCGATTGGATTTCTCTTCAATGGCATTATTATTGTTACAAATTTTTACACACGGGTTACTTTTTCCTTGAGCAATATGTGTACTACTATTAATCGAATATAAATCAAACTAGACTGATGGGAGTATCATAATCAAAACTAAAACAATTCAGGTAATAATGATCATTAAATGCTTGGATTCTGATTAAGAAACCGCTTTAGTTAGTCACAGTCACTGCATTTCCCTTTACGAGCTTTCCGCTGTTTTGTTGCTGCTGCAATTTTTTAAATGAGTGACGGGGTGAGAATGAAAAAATGTGCATTCTTTGAAAAATAAAATCTAATAATAGTAATCATTATTATAATATAATAACATTTTATTGTTTATTATTTATACTGTACGATGCTACAACTGTACTCATTCCCACGAGGTTAAAAATTCCTTAAAGCACAAATGTCGAAGCTAAGCTGCTGTGAGTCTTTGACTTTATGAATTGAATTGAGGTGGTGGTGTTGTTGATGATGATCATCGTGATCATGATGATGAGCGTAATAGTCTATTATCAGTAGACAACAATAACAGGTTGAATTCAACTAGTTACTTTGTATAATATGCATCCATCCCACCTCATTTCTTCCTTCTTTTCATTCATTCATTCATATTTTTCTTTACCCATTCATATTCTCTTCTTCCCCTCGATTCCACTACCACAACCACCACCACTTCACTTCGGTCTCCCCTTTCTTTTCTCTCTTCTAAAAAAGCTAATCCTAATCCTACGCTTATTTTTACTACGCAATACGATACGCGCGAGGTGATGCGATAGAAAAGAAAGAACAAATACATTGTACAACAAAAACGTAACTGAAAGAGAAGAAGAGAGAGAGAGAGAGGGGGCAATCAAGATGCCAAAAGTAATGCCACGGTTGATTCACGTAACAACTTCTATCCCACTATAAAAAGAGAAAATGAGTGGCTCTCCCTAATAATAAAGTTATGATTTTGGTTATATGAATAGAAAACTATGGCTGTGATCTGATCATATTTGCAGTAGAAGCAGTAATAGAAGCTATGATCATTAAAGAGGTTTTTAGCAACGAAATCCTCTTGTCAGTTCAGTTATAATTGTACAATAGTGGACACGGACAGACAAGCAAACAAAACTTCTTTTTCACCACCAAATCAAATCATATCTAACCACCACTGGTGCGATAATGCGATGGAAAAAGTACTAATTTATTCCATATCATTGCACATGGCAAAACTTGACTCGGTTTTTCTCTCAACTATTTTTTAACTTATCTAAAAAATGGGCTTAGCTTCGGCTGCAAAATAAAAAAACATATATATCATCACATTGCTTGCCATGATATTTATCAAAATTGCTCATGAATGATGATAATGATGATCGGATTAAGCGGCAGAGGTTTTCCTGCCTGGCAAACTACACACAGGTTAAAATTTCTCAACTGTTTGATTTTCAGATGAGGATTTACCCTGTTTTTCGTTTTTGCTCTTACCTTCGTCCGTGTCACAACAGCCATAACGCAATGCTTTGGCTCTTTAAAGAGGAGGTGGATGTTTGTATGTTTGCTAATCTTTCGTGAATGGTGATGATCTGAGCGGGGCAAAGTATCATCCACGCGACTTTTTTGTTAACAAAAAATAACCGAATTGACAATCAATAAATTAACACAGAGAGAAACGTTGAAAAGCAAAAAGATTGGACTTTTTCCATTCATAGATTTTCTAAAGTGGGGGGTGAACACCAGGAAGGTGCCAGCCAGTCAATCAACCGGTAAAAAGTGAGCAAATATGGATGATGCTGATGATTTTGATGACGATGATGTGAGTAAAGTGAAGAGGTGGAGAGGAGAATATGATGATAAAAACTCGCAAAGCAAATATAAAAGCAAACATGTTTATTTTTACATTAATACAATTTTGGGCAAAGTCAACAAGAAACGGTGAGTGGAAAAAATTTAAGCAGGAAATCATTATTATTGGTTGAGTGGAGCATTGGACGATGATGATTCAGTGTAATTTTGTTTTACTTATAAAGTTTATAACCATCCGTGATGATGATAATTCGCAGTTTCAAAATCTTATTTTCCAAAGCAAAAAACCAAAACTGTATATAAGCACTTTCAATATTACCCAAATGTTGTTTTATTTGTATTTTTATGTCTAAAAAAGTGTGGAAAAAATTAAGGAACAAAAATATCATTTTAAGCCAATAGTTTTAGTGCATTTTTAGCATTTTAGCTGAAATTTACGCAAACAGTGATTATTTCATACTAAACAGTTTTCACCTGTAAAATTGTTCGCATTTTCCTGTTTTTAAAGTCTGCGTTCCTTCTTAACTTATAATAATAATATCTCAATTTCCATGTTTTCCTGCTTTGGTTCCTGATTACAGCCAGCTACATTTTCCTGCCCATGCCACGCTGTGCGTTTGCGATTACTGCTCTCTGCGAATTCTCATCCATCCATGAAAATTTATATTTTTTCAACTTCCTTTGCTTCATTATATTACGCCAATAGTCTGTATGTGCCTATGCGTTTGGAACCAAATGAATTAGTTTAAGTAGCAAGAAGCGAGACTATTTTTATTGAGATTTTTATTGACTTTAGAAATGAAATAAAATAAACACGTTTTTCATTTACACATTTTTCTTTCCCTGTCCGTTATATTATGCGCAACGCACAGAACTAAACTAACACATTAGATATCTTATCAGATCAAAGGTTCAATGCGAGAGAGAGAGAGAGAGAGAAGAAAAGGAAGGAAAAGGTCTCTAACATTTCATAACATTTTTTCGCATTTTTCTTGTAAATGAAAGATATTTTTTCAACAATTAAAACCCTGATTATTGATAAGCATTCACTCACTCATCGTCAGCAGTAGCAGTTTACTCTATACTCTATCATTGTAGTATCTGGGTACTGGCTTGAATATGCTATTTAGTTATTCTGAGAAGAGAAGAAAAAAGTTTACATGATGATAGTGATGGTGATAATAATAGTACATGAAATGAACACGGAGGTAGATTAGCAGAGTGCGAGTAGTGCGTGGCGTGGCAAAATAACTTTATAAAAGGAGTCTTCTATTTCTTTTTTACTATTTTATACGACTACTACTTCACTACGTGAGCAAAACGGCTCAGAGTTCAATGTAATCTGGTCAACAAGGGCTTCTCATTTTCATCTCATGTGCCTAAAACTGGTTGTTTGGTTGTTTAGGTTGTGTGAGTGTGAGAAGAGGAAATAGCCATACATTTGAGTTCTAGTTTGAATTGAAAGAGCCACTGTACAACGTTATGCCTTTGTGCGTTTTCTTCTTTTTACTCTTTGATTCCTTTTTCTTTACTGCGCTGCTGTTGCTCTTCTTTTTGATGTATTGTTTTCCTCTAATTAAAAATGTAATAGTGTAAAAGGGACGTGTTTAGTAATACCTACAAACAGACACTGGCTACATGAATTACTTGATTCTATTCTGCTGATGTTGCTTCTTTCGCTTTGACTTGGTTTATGGCATCTACTTACGCATATTTATCATTATCACTTATCATTGCGATGTGATGCTCGCTTCTATTGTAATTTGAAGTTTGTGATAGCCTTAGCCTTAGCTAAACTTTAGTTTGATTGTTGAACGAACGGCGATGATAATGCTGACGACGCTGTGTTGATATGATTCTTTCGTACTGACGATGAGTTGCTTTCTGGCTGGTTGAAAGATTTTTGTTAGCAAATCTTCTTTCGTTCTGGTTCGTATGAAAAGGAATTTTTAATGGCTCTTTTATGAGAGCAGCAGCGCAGACAGAAGAGGATGAAATGAAGGTTGCAGACGGAGGATAATAATGCAAACGTAACGTGATACACACAAAGCAAAGGCACACAAGCAAGAAATAACGCAAAACCACGCCATATCATCAGCTTCAGCAAACATCATCACCGCCACCACCTCCTTTAAGGAACTTGAGACTAAGGGCAAGGATGAAGGTTAGTTTTAAGTGCTCCGCTGTTTCCTTTTCCCTTATTCAAAGTCAGCGATTAACAAAAATGAGAAAAAGGAATGAAAATTACAGATTGACTTTTTCTGCAATTATTGTAAGTTTATTATGATGGGCACACACATACAAAAAAGCAGTGTTCGTAGTGATATCGATATGAAATTGTCCCTTCTGAAATACCCAGAGAGTAATTTACTCACCCTTCTTCTTGAATATTAGAGACATAATAAAACGTGCTCTAGAGGTCGTAAAATAGGCGGAGTTTTAATTTTCCTCACTTGTTTTTGAAGGGACCCCGTATAGCATGAGAAATGGGCTTGCGCTGCTATGCTGTGGCCTGTTTCATAAAATCATACAACCTTATCTTACAAGCCTAACATTTAGTCTTCAATTATGTTTAAAAGCCCGAAAAAGATTAATTTAATTCAGAGAAAAAAATGTATAACAGAAATTTTTTTAGCACTCATCTCATGTCTCATCTCTTTTCTTGGATGCAGTGCATGCATGCTCATTGCTCATACGTTTCTTCTGTGATGCTAAATGTTGATGTTGATGATGATGAAGAAATTTAATAATTATCTTGTTTCAAGAAAAAAATACTCACAAAGTCTGCCTCTCCCTGTTCATCTTTTTCCTTTACTGATGATGACTGTTTTGCTGCTTCTTGTTCCTTTGCCTTTTGCTTCTGCTGAAAAAAACTTTTTGAGTTCGTTGCTCATCTCATCATCATGAATCATGTCGTGCGTTGCTTGCATGCTTACACGACATCTTCTTATTGGCACGGAGGATGACGTATATCATATGGAATTACAACGAGAACCAAAGAGAGAAAGAAAATATAATAAATGTCTTTAATCCAATAAAGAGTGAGTCGCCTTTTCGCCTTGTTCATTTCCCCGTGAAAGAAAACTGGCTTGTTCTCATCTTCTTGGACAAGAAAAAAGAATATCGAAAAATATTTTACGAGTGAGAATTTGGAATTACTCACTTTATTCAACATCATCAACAACAACATCTGAGCCTCCCAGTCTTCTTGTTGTTGTAAGTTCACTTTGCCCATCTCCTCTTGTTTGTGCTGGTGCCGGTGGTGCTGCTACGCACAAGTTTTACTAAAGATAAAATAATTACTTTATGAGAGGAGAATATACGACGGCGTAGATTTGCTTATATCTGGGAAAAACATTTTGCTGTAAATTAATGAATTAATTTTTTATGTTCTTATCTATACTTTGTTATAAAGCGAGCTGTTTTGATTCCCTATTTTGCTATATAATAATATGCGTTACATTTTTTATAATATGTTGATAAGACAGGATTAGATTGATGAGCATTGATTGCTTGATTGCTGTAGTAATGACTAACCTCGGTTGATCTTGATATATGGGGCTATTTGGTATCAGGAGCTGGTTGTCTCCGTTTTAGGTTTCCCCACCTTTGTTCTTGTTATAAAGCATTATACACACAAGTCAATTGGTTAACTCCTTTTTGATGTGACAAGAATGACGATGATGATATGGCAGAAAAAAACAAGTTTGCGAAAAACCTCATAAAAGCCAATCGATTGCTATTATCAAAAAACATTTATTTTTGTAACAATCTTATCAAATGAGAAAAAACTTTATATACGCACAATTTCTTTCATGGCTCATCACCTCGCCTGGATATTTATATAGCTTGATTTGATTATGATTAAAAAGGAGTTGGTTTATTCGTCCAGCACCATCAGCACCAGCATAATTATGAGAAACGAAGGAAGAAACCGATCCCACAATGCTGCCATCATCAACAGCAATAGCGGTACGTCATCGTCGCTCTCTTCTTGCTTTACATTTTTATCCATTAATCCATCCAGATCATTGCCATTCTCACAGTATTTCATTTTTGCCTATATGTACGTTAAGACAAGAATGATAGTGGTAGTGGAAAGAAAGATAGGAATTTGATACGAGAGAGCTCATTGCAATAAACCTTCCTTGTTCTCATTTTTATGTCTCTGTGTATTGTTTGAAACAAACGCGAAAACTTTTAAAACAGTATTATGTTTATGGGTTTTGTGCGTAGAACATTACATGATTTGGGATGGAATAGTTGATATTGTTGTTGTAAAAGTAATTTGTTCTGTCTGTAAACTGTGATACTTCCTTTGTTCAGAAGAGAACATTTCTTAGTAGCTCACTTCTTCATTTCACACACATTTTTCCATGTTCTCTCTTTTACCTATGGCTTCTTTTATCAAGTTATTGTATTGTTGTATCTTTTATCATTATGCATTATTATTATCAAAATATCATTACTACGGTAGCTTCTCATCACATTGCGTTACATTTAAGTACGTCTCCGATCCGATCAACCCATTTTTCTCGATTTTTGCCAGACAAAGACAATGCATAGAGAGGGAAACATTCAAAAAACGAGCATGGACTACTTCACTCACTTCAAACAGTAATCTGTCCCCCGAAGCAAATAAAGTTGCCACTTGGTTATCGTTGCAGAAGCGTGTTCTTCTCGCCTTTTCTTCCTTTGTCCATTCAATTTCCCTGATCTTTCCGTGTCATCTCAAACTTGCACAGGAAGAAATTAAAGGAACATAATGATGAGGGCTCCTATTTTTCTCTAACTGAGCTGCACACAATTTTTACTAGACGAAAAATGCTGTGTGGAGGTATCTTATGACTATAGAACGGTGTAGGAGTATTTAAGTAGTTGGGTTGGAAGGGATGAAGGTAGAGTAAGTCTTTCTGTAGCTCCTGCTGGAGGATGAAAAGTTATTATCATGGATGCAGTAGTGAGGGAAGTGGATATAATGCCGTGTGGTGGCCTGGTAATGCTTTTGTGTTATTATTATATTCACTCTCTCCTGTTTTTTTTGTTAAACTTCCTTCATTTCTTCGTCGTGGTCTTTCGTGCCGCCATCGCATCATCGCCATCGCCATTCCCATTCATTCTAACAAAACGAATGCTGCTGCTGCCGTCGTAGTATTCTGTAGTAGTAGTAGTATTTTTTAGTATGAGCGAGCCATGCTGCATGCTGCGAGAAAGTTTTTTTGGAAGTAATATCGCATCGTAGCAAAAGCAACTTGCAATTACTATTCCATTTCATGAGGGAACTCTGCTCCTTTTCATACTCTACCATTTTTCTGCGTATTTTTCCTCTGATCCGAAAAATATAAATAAAAGATGCGTAATTTCATGTAGAATCGAAGAAAACAAAGCTTGCTGTTGTACACTATTGATATCATGATATCGCAGGATTACAAATTGCACTGGGTCGTTGTGATGGTGGTGAAGGGGAGGAGACTAAAATTTTTATATAGGCTATTTCCAATTTGCTTTCCTGCGAGACATTCATGAAATAATGTAAATAGGGATTGTCAAGTTCGCTGCCTTTTTTACTTGATGAAAGGACAATTTTTCTTCAAGGATTTTCGATTCTCCTCTGATTCTACGCTAAAATGTATATCTCTGCATTATTTAGGATGATTGTAGGATAAAGAAGGGAGCAGAATAGTAGTAGTAGAAGAAGAAGTAGCAGCAAGAGTAATGGAAGGTGTGCATATTTTTTTGTTCTTATTCTTCTTCTTCTGCCTTTATCCGTTTTTCTATCTCATACTCATAACAATATATATCTACTTAAATATATCATCGTCATCGGCATGATCATCATCATCGTCATCAGAACTTATATAAGTTTTCTTATCCATATCCATAATATATTATGTCTCTGTTCTGTACGACGAGTTCTCCTCGGGAAAAAATCTATGCAAATGTAATACACACATGCTGCGCTGGAAAAACATTTACAAAAACTCAGCAGAAAGAAACAGCAGCAGCAGCAGAAAACTTGTCGTCTCATTCTCATCCATCTATCCATCCATCCACCAAGAAAAACCAACCAACAATATAAAAATATTATTATCATCTACTATATCAACATATATTTCTTATTTCTAGTTCAAAGAAGGAAGCAAAATCTAAGGCAAGGCTGGAAAAGACAGCAAAAAATTAATAATCCAATCTAAACAAAAAACAAGGCTTATTTCACAGACAAACCAAAAAGAACAACCAAACAAAATTACATGATGATTCCTATGATAATATAATGTATGTGGAGGGAATTCTCTCCCTGATTGACATCAAAGCAAAAGTAAAGAAAAAACAATCTTACAAAGCCAAAAAGACAGGGACTGAGAGACAGAGAGCAAAGACGAAGAAGTGAATAGATGAAAGATGAAAAAAGTCAAAACTATCTTCTCCTTTTCTTTCATATAGTAAGTTAAATAGGTTCTTCTCCTCCTTCTTTCAGTCTATCTCACTAAAACAAGTAGTCCCAGGTTTACTTAAGTATATATTTTTATATAATAGAAAAATCTGAGCAAAAAACTTTTTTTCCATCTTTTATTTTCTGCGTCATCATCATCACCATGATCATCAACATCGCTTTCGTCGTGATCGTCCTTTACGGGAACAAAACTAATACTAAAAACTCTAAAAAAAATATCTAGTATCAGCCTTAGTGGCAGTAGTAAAGTAAGGATCTTCTCTTCATAATATAAAACAATCTCTCAGGCTTACTTTACACACAAAAAAGTTTTAACTTATTTTTTGAAAGAGAAGAGGGAATACTTTTTCTATTTTACTCCACCACCACCACCACTACTACGACTAAGACTACTACTATTACTATTACTACAACTACAGCATGAAGTAGGCCAAAAGCATGGTCTTATTATGATTACTAAAAAGCTGCCGCTAGTTCTGCTGCTGCTGTTCTATCTCTCGAAAAACTTTCGTTACCATTTTATATGGCATTTTTATATTGGAAAAATATGTATATTATGATTCTTGAGAGCTTTGCGAGCAATCTCATGCAGCAGCAGTAAAGTAGAAGCAGCAGTAGCAAAGCTCTATAGCTTTTATATAGCGAAACAGGAGAAGTTTTGAATTGAAAATTGTTTGAGAGGAGTGAATGTAATATGTGTGTGGTGGTGGTGGTGTGGCACACAACAGCAATGATGACGACGATGCAATGTATATTGTATAGTGCGAGCAGCACTAAAGCTAGTGAGTTGTTTGTTGTGCGAGGAGGAGAGTGGGAAAGGACTGAAAAAATATAAAAGAGAGAAAAACATCATCGCACAAGTTTTTGTGTGTAATAATTTTACTTATATGACTGTGTTGTTGTAGTAGAGAAAGAAAAGAAGTGTGTGTGTGAGAGAGATGATTATGATGATGTTGTTGTTTGTGGGACTTTTATCCGAAGAATTATTCTATTCCATGCATGGACATGGTATGGATAGGAAGGTTCGTCGCGTATTCTCTCTTCCCTCTCGTTCTAAATCTCTCGCGTTGAGAGATTGACGAACTGAACTGTTAAAAAGAGTAATTAAAATTTTTATAATAGTTATATAATGGCTTGGTTTAGTAGCATGATAAGAAGACTCATGCAGTTTATCTTGTAAAAAACCAATCATCATCTCTACGCATCTTATTATCCTCCAGCAAAACATCATCTTATCGCATCATCAGCTTCCTCTTTTACTCGTCATAATCTGCATAATAGGTCGAAGTCGGTATAATAAATAAAAATATTGTGTAGTAGGTATAATCTTTGATCGTGGCCTTAAAAGACAACGAGAATTTAAAAATGAAATTTTTAGTTTCTGTTGTTTTGTGTACTAAAATGTAAGGGTGTACTGCTGCACTGTGCGTTGTAAACTTAATTATGCAAATGAATAACGCTTCAATTGTAAAAAGTGAATTGACAGTACAACAAAAAATACGTGTGTGAGAAATAAGTAAATAATAAACAGATGAGATGCAAATAGGGCAACTACAGCGAGTGAAGCAGTAGCACGCATGCATGGACCCTTTTCCGCTATAAAAGTGAAGAGTGAAGGCGGATGATTAATTTGAATATTGTTTTTAATAAAAAGGTTTTTGACTTATTGTTTTGGAAAGAAAAGCGAATTATAAAATAGTGCCCAGAAGAAAATAAAAAAGGTTCTTTATATTCAAATTATAATATATCGATATTTTACTCTCATTCTCATCCATAAACATTATAAGAACAGAAGAAATCCAAGACGCATCTTGTAGCGTCTCCCCCTTTAAAACGTTGACTGATCTACTTTACTGCTTCCCATCTCATCCATTGTGTTTTTTGTCTTCCTCTTCCTCCCTTTCGTCATTAACATAATATTACTCATAGGATAATGTACTCTTCTGCTGAAACTGAAAAATAAAAGACAAGTAAAAAGGACAGAACAATTTTCAAGAAGAAGAAGAAAACGAAGAGAGGTTTTACGTTTTTAGGGCCTTTAAGGAGGACTAAATGAAATTATAGTGCAGTGCATACATTTTAAGCAGAAGAAGAATAAGACCTTTTTTCTTAAATAAAAACTTCCACAAAGAAAGAGTCGACCTATGACTTCGCACGAAGAAAAAGAATCAAGAAGAAGAATAGACGTAAAAGTCAAGGCTATTTAGTCTCATATACACATCCACTAATACAAAATAAATCAGTTTTTTGTTGTTCTTCCTCTCTGTTCATTATTGAATGTCTGTTCTTTTGTTGAAGTGGTTGTAAAAGAAAAAATATTTTTCTCTTTGTCGACTTTTTTCCATAAGGGAGAGATGTGCATTTGACTCTATTTAACAATTTTGCCGAGAAGAAGAAGAAAAAAAGCTAAATGGTTTTAGTGCAATATTTTAGAAGAGGAAGAAGTAGACAATGTGAAACATAAGAAGGTGTCATCTCGGGAATAAAGATACTCCTCGATATTTTCTTTCGCTATAATAAAAACTAGTTGCTCCATTTTATACTTTTTCTTTCAAGAAAATGAAGTGTTGATGTTGGTCAAATCATCATCAGCAGAAACAGCAAAAAGCCAAGAAATACTAAAAGAGCTCATCTTTCAATCCAGTTTTCAAGATTTCATCGCGTCTTCTTCTCCTTCGTATCTGCTCGCGTCGTCAGCGTTCAGTAAAGAAAAAGTCAAGTTTAGTTGTGTTGAGTTGTCTTCTCCTTTCGGTCATCCTTTTACAGAAGAAAAATCTTGTCTGTGGTCCAGCGAAAGCGCACTTCGTGAATAATGGTCATATATAGCAGGAGAAGGGAGCAAATCTGACGAGATTATATTTTATAGAAGAAAAAAGGTGCGTAGAAAATAAAAAAGAGATTTTATTGTTTTGTGTAAACTTGTGCTCATTATTTATCGTCATAAGTTTGACTTTTGTTTTTTCATCACATAAATAAAGTGATGAAAATGATGTTCGTTGATTTGATACTTAATACTAAATAACCTAATCATCATAAGTAAATTCCAGCAGCTTCCAGAAATCTTCCAGACAGACTTCCAGGAATTGATTTTTTATTTTAAACTGTTGAAAAGTGACTTATACGCTGCGTTAAAGTAAAGTGCTGAGAAATAGCTGGAGGGAATATATGTACTAAAACTCTCGTAACTCTCCAGTGTTTTCTATTGTAATGTAGAAGATATAGAAAAAAATGAAATTAATCAGCAAGAGATTTATGTGTGTTTCATTATGTGAGATTAAATAATATATGCTGTTAATTACTCTCTACGTTTCTGATTCCGTGCTTTGCTTTGTGCAAGAAGAGACTCTCAAGTTAAATAGGTATGTGTAAGTTTCCAACTAAATTTTTACTAATTAATGAGTGAAGTAATTATAAATTGATTGGGCGAGTTCCTCTCTTTCTTCTTATATTATTGTTGTGTATGTTTTAATTGTTCTGTCGAGAAGAGCTGAGAGAGAGAGAGGATAAAAATATATGCCCACTCAATTGTAAACCTTCCTTTATTCTTGTATTATTATAAAAGTTTGCAGTATTATATTAATCAGACGCATATATTAAATAAGGATTGTATAAAAGTTTAATTAAAGTTCAGGAACTAGAAACAGGCATCATCATCTACATCATCATATAAGCCATTGATTATGTTGTTTTTCTCTTAACTTTGACCTTAGCCTTTAAGCTTGGAATTTTTCAGGGTGAGAAGTGAACGTAGCAAGAAGCTAAAGCTTCACTGATGTGATAAGAACCAATTAGATTTTAGTCTTTTATCTTGAAGCGTATGCTTTTATGGGCCATTATAATAAACGATGGATTTTGTATCCCTACATAAATTCCTATTAAAAGAACAAAGCGCTTTTAGAACAAGCCTAGTTGTTTTGTTTGTTACCTTCAAATTACATTGTTAGACTTTTGTCTTGTCTCTTTCAATCCTAAACGAAGGTGAAGTAGCAACTAAAGTAGAGAATACGTAGTCTATGCTGAAATGTAAAGATGGATGTATAAATTAATACATTTTCATTTTATGTTTAGTTGTTTCATGTAGAAAAACTGCGAAGGAAAACATAAAATTTATTTTAGTTGTTTTTAAAAAAGACGTATTTCCCTGATAAAAATAACAGAATCGAACAACATTGTTTGTTGCAAGAAGTTGCGTTGCGGATGTGCTGGCCACATTTCGCTTAAAATTTTCTTTTTTTGGTTTGAAAGAAAAAAGTTGCTGTGTCACCTGCCTGCCTACTATTCTACCTACAGAAGACAAGCTATTAAATGTGTTTTGTAGAAAAAATCGACTTTTATAATGGTGCAAGTTTTTTGCATGTCTACTTCTCACCAGCTACTAGTGTCATTTTTTTCGTTACTAGTCCGAAAGTATTTTGTGTAATTTTTGCTTGAATATGAATGGAATTAAGTCAAGCCAACTTTATAGACTTGCTGTAGTAAAGTAGTAAGCAGTAGTAGTACTGGTATATTATTATTATGGAGAGAGTGCGAGTGGTTCGAACTTCGAACTAGTAATATGGCCATGATGACGTTGATGATGATGACAGTGACGGAATTGGAAAAGCCGTTTTTAGTTGTTTGAACTTTACAATCCTTCAGTCAAGTTGTTTTATTGAATTAGTATGTTGATGATGATGCAAGTTTGGAATTAGAATTTAGAAAAAAATATTTTGTTTCTTTCTCATTGCAAATCTAAAGGAACCAGAAAGACAGAAACGTTATCAAAGAGTCTGAAAAGGCCACGTAAAGTGGAAAATGAACATATTGGAACATGAAACTGAGGGAAAGTTTTATCATGAGTACAGCAATTGCAATACGACCAGTAGCATCGTATCATCTTCCTCATCATCAGTATCCTCGTCTGGAGGAAGTAGAAGTACTCAAGACACCCAAGACGAAGACACCCTCCTCCTTAACTCAGAGATTAAACAAGAATACCTCCTCCCATCTACCCCTACTTCCCCAAGAATGGAAACTGGTGGCAGCGATGGTACTAGCATCAACAACAACAGCAGCAGTAGTGCCAACAAAAGTAGCAGCAGTAATGAATCGGCAGCAAATATTAATCACCAAATTGACAGCAAATTGGAAGTATTCTCGTGTGAGAACTGTGGAAAATCTGTTTACGGAAACCGAGATTTTGGAACAATTAAATTGGGAGATATTTTCTCTAAGTATGAACAATTGTCTGACGAACAATCCGGCAAAAAGAATGACGAGGGACCACCCAAACAACGACTATGTGCTCAATGTTTAGATAGCCATATTAGCGGTGGCAGCGATAACGGCTCAATTATTAATTTAAATAACATTAGTAATAGTGGTACTACTACGTCTGATAAAGTTAGTATCACTAGTTCTTCTACTGCTTCTGCTCTCGTTACCAGTTATCTCCCAAGTAGTGATAACAATAACAAGAAGCTATTTCAACATGGTCATGGTAGTGAAGAAGAGTCAACAGCAGCGTTGTTACAGGGTGTTCCAACGACCATAATCATGCAAAACGCTACTCATCTTCATCAATCCGAAATGCATCAAGATCACCAGCAACAGCATTACTACCATCAGCAGCAGCAAGGTCAAGATATTTTGGAGGAGGTAAAACTTGAATCGGAAACAATGGGTCATTCCCAACCTCATGATTTAGATAACTTTATGCTTATGGATGACGGTGGTGCGGATGGAGGTGCAATATTTCCCGACAATAATGAACTGATTCCTTTTCAACCGCAGCAGCAGCAACACATTCACGATGACAATCAATCTGTCGTTGCTACTATCCAGCAAATAGCGGCGGTGGTCAGTTCGCCTGGAAGTGATATGAAGTATACTACAACGACAGGTACTACGCAAATGCAGGGTAAAGACCAACAACAAGGCCAAGTTGGAGATCATCTCATTCAGTTTCCTTCATCTGCTACAGTTGATGAGAATCATTTGATTTCGTTAAGTGACGGGAATGAGATTAGTGGTAGCAGCACAGTTGGAAGTGGGGGAGATATCATTTCGAGTGTTCCGGCAACAACCGCTTTCCAATTTATGGATTTAGTTTCGCTAGACAAAAGTTCCACGTTGTTTACCACCACGGGAACGACGGTTGTGACAAATACTGAACCTTCCATTACTACTACAGCATCTTCCACAATGACTATTCCCTCACTGTCTTCGTTAGTGAACTTGCCCCCTCCTCCTCCAGTTACGATCCAGCCTCCCGTTAAGAAGGAGAAAAAGCCTAAGAAAGAGAAGAATTTAGCATCTGGGTCCGGTGCTAGTAAAACTAATAAGAATAATAACAATAATAATCCCACTACTACTGATAAGAAAAATGCTCAAAATAATAAGGGACAAGGGAAGGTGCAGGCGGAGAAAACGCCTTGTGATTTGTGCAAAAAGAAGTTTAAAAATCCGAAAATGGCAATGAATCATTATCGACGAGTTCATCAAAAAGAGGCTAGATTTGTCTGCGAGATTTGTGGAGCTGTATTTTCATACAGGTGAGTAGAGTACTATCATCTAATTGGTAACAATACATATATGTGTAATATCGAATGTAATACGAGGGGATATTTCTCTCTTCTTGAGAGAAATTGCAGAAGCGTTATAATTTCTTGTTCTTTTACTTCTTGTGGGAGGAAAAATTGTTTTAATGAGTTCTTTCCCAGAATTGGAAATTGCCACTTGCGCAGCAGACTAAAAAACTGAAATATTATTATTTTGCGGGAAATGCGCAGTGCACATTAAAAAATTCCTTTGGCTTTCTTTCTTTTTTTTCTTTTTCATCATATCAACTACTACAACGGAGCAACAAGCAAAATAATTTATCCCTTTTTTAAAAAAAACTTGTTCGACACATGACGATGATGACGCACGAAGGTGGTGGTCGTAATATCCGTTGGTTCTATCTTTTGAAACGGTATTCTAAGCAAGTAGCTCAGCAGCACACTTCGAAATAACTTTGTTTTATATCCCTTGGCATATTTCATTGAGTGTTATTATTGTATGGACGAATTTAAACTATTTAACACTTAAGATGAATGATGATAATACGATTTACTTTTTTACTATTGCCAATATTATCTTTTATTTTTTAACTACCTATGATGATGATGGGCTTACTTATTATATGTTCTGACATGGCTTGATCGTGTTGTTACAAAACATGAAATAGATTTTAAAGTGGATATTAAGATTACCAGAAATACACGCATATGTATGGATTTGCTAAGTCAAAAGGTAACTGGGTACGGATAGTAAAATGAATGAACTTGTGTAAATAAGTTGCAAACTTGCAGAATAATATCTGCTCACCTTCATAAAAGGGGTGCTCTCAATCTCCCTTTCTAGTATCAATTAAATTCTTGCATAATAGTACTTTTACCGTGCAGCATTCCATTTGTACGAAAATTTTCCTTACTTGTTTTGTTGCAAATTTTGGGATGGATGTATATATGTACGTACAGTAATCAAACTACTGTATTTTGTCGTTTTGACGGACAGATTGACTGGCATTTTCATGGAGAGTTTTGAAACTTCTCGATTACAAAATCTGCGCTTATGTATGTATGAAAAAAATCATACAATACCGATATAACTTGTGATTCGATTATGTCAAATTTGTCTCAACACAAAATCCATACTTTGAAGTTCGAACAGTCTGCGGATGGGATGAATTTTGCTTGATAGAAAATTGCAAAACGTTATCATTATAGGTAGTCTTAGTCATCGTCTAGTCTGATGCATACTCAATGACACATATATTATACTTTGGAATTGATAATCGACGACGAGACAGTAACATTGACAAAAGGAAATACGAAGAAAATCCCCATTTTTCAATTTTTTCTCATACTAACTAGTCTACATCAACTACAATTTTGCAATTAGTCTAATTCTAATGCAGTACATATAATCCGAAGCGGTTTTTTGTTATTTTTG
>JAHZNJ010000461.1:0-11009 GCA_027744475.1 Lepidocyrtus cf. sotoi NNG-2020
AAAAGGAAAAGCAGCAGCAGAAGCAGCAAAATCATATCATGATCATCATCATCCCTATCATCCTCCTTCTAAACTTCAGTGAGCAGGAAGACTAAACCATATCGGACATTTCATGTTTCTCTCTTCTGCTCTTTTTTGCGTAGTATCTTTTTTCTTCTTATGGGAAAAGAACTCCCCAACAAAATCTCCTGTTTCTTTTCAGCTAGAATAAACTAAACTGGATACATATAACAGAGAGAGAGAGAGAGAAGGACTACAAAACGAGAGAGAGGGAAGTGAAGTAAGTGATGCTTGCGAAAAAAATTGAAATGATATGGGTTAGATAAGGGGCATCATGATAAAAGACTTTGCGAAAAAAGGGACAGTTTCTCTCTCCAGAGCAGAAGCAGCAGTATTAGCATCAGCAGAGAAAAGTAAAAAGAGGAAAGTTCTACGGGAAAACTTTTTTATGTAGGTTTACCTCCTCTTACGTATGTGTAAAATATGTATATTTACCTTGTATTTTGTATTAAGTAAATAAGCCTTGTAAATATGTATAATGGACTTATTTGTTGCTGCTGCTGCTGCCGCTTTTTCAATTTTACTAAGAGAGAAGTAAGTGATGCTTGCGAAAAAAATTGAAATGATATGGGTTAGATAAGGGGCATCATGATAAAAGACTTTGCGAAAAAGGGACAGTTTCTCTCTCCAGAGCAGAAGCAGCAGCATTAGCATCAGCAGAGAAAAGTAAAAAGAGGAAAGTTCTACGGGAAAACTTTTTTTATGTAGGTTTACCTCCTCTTATGTGTAAAATATGTATATTTACCTTGTATTTTGTATTAAGTAAATAAGCCTTGTAAATATGTATAATGGACTTATTTGTTGCTGCTGCTGCTGCCGCTTTTTCAATTTTACTACTTTTCTCTCCTTTTTCGCTTTCTTCTTTCCCTCCCCCAGATTTTCAATAGCATACAGTACAGCACATGAATATATCTAATATTACTGCTGCTGCTGCTGCTGCTGCCCCTGTTAAAAAAGGTACTTCCTTACAACACAATACAATAGAGAATGAAGAAAGAACAACACTTTTAGTAAAGAAGAAAAAGAAGAAAGTTGGTAGTTGGTGGACTCTTGCTGTTTCTGTTCTTTGCTCCTGGGCTACAAGCAACTAGATATCACAGTATACGTCCTTTTTTCAAACTCGAAGTTTTAAAAGTAAGAAGAAAAGAAAAAGGAAATGCACAATCCTTTAAGTAAATGTGGACTACTGAATCCTCTACCCTATCCTATCATATCACTTTCACTACTACCAGCAGAATAAGTAGAATAAAAAGGGACAACAGCAACAGCAGGAGCAGGAAAAGGAAGAAAAATAAAACTAAAAGTAAAAGAAAGAAACAAGAAGAAGAAGAGGACTTTGAAGGAACAAAAGGAACAGGAAAAATTTACTTTAGTAAAAAAATAAGGAGGAAGAAAGTGAAAGTCTCCTTGAACTATTCACATACATAATACTTACCATTTAATGTGTATGTCTCTACATGAAACCTACACACAACTACACATTATTAAAAGGTGAACAATGTCCATCCAGCATCCTACTAGAAAAACTACAACAACTAAAAACTCTGCTGCTCTTTTATTCTTTCTTTCTTCTTTTCTTTCCTACTTTTTCTTTTAATAGGAGGAGAAGGAAGTACAAAGCTGTACCAGCAAAACTTTTAATATATTTATAAATATTTGTAGAAAAAGTATACATTACAAGATTAACAAACTAAAGACCTAGATATAAATGTATCATGTTTTATATATTACTGTTCATTTTCAGTTTTATTTGTGAATCTCACATTTTCACTGAAGTTCTATTCCACTTGTACATTTTATAAAAAGAGCGTACAGAACACGTAATAAGATCAGGTTTGTTCTTAAGAAGCTGTTTGGTATAGTTAACAGAATCGAAATAGAAATATAATAATATAACTTTTTTATGAAATAAATGCTTCTGCTTTTCCTTTCCAGCTTCCTTTTCTCTCGCCCTGGTATTCTCTGACATTTAAAAAAAAAACAGTAAGAAAAAATAACTAAATAAGAAACAGTACAGGACTACACTACACGTAAGAAAAGAGAGAGAAAGAATAATAAGAAAAACTCTTCTGGTTTTTATAATCCAAGTGGAGGAGAGGAGGACAGAATTGCTTTTTGACAGGATTTTGGCAAAAGCCTTCTTATATAAATATTATCATTTCTATTCTTTGGTGTTCTAGCACGGCAAAAAAATAGAGGAAGAAAAAGGGAGTAAATTTTTTGTCATATTACGTAATAGAGGAAGCAGCTTCGTTCGTAGGTCTACTGAGCAAGTACTCTTAATACTTTGTAGTAGTGTATACCGATCCAATTTTTTATATAAAAAAATTGAAGTAGTAGTAAGTTGATATTATTAAAGTTATTATGAATGCAATATGGCATTTACGGTTGCATGAGTGCAAGTTTAAAATATTTTTTATTTAATAATAATATTTTTTGTTATTCTACTTTTTTTTTTACTTTTTTCTACTGAGCAAGTACCCTTAATACTTTGTAGTAGTGTATACCGATCCAATTTTTTATATAAGAAAAGTGAAGTAGTAGTAAGTTGATATTATTAAAGTTATTATGAATGCAATATGGCATTTACGGTTGCATGAGTGCAAGTTTAAAGTCCTCTCTCTGTTCTTATTTCTCTATTTTTGAAAAGAAAAACATTTCTCTCTCTGTGAGGAGCTAGTGCGGTGCGATATTTCATACAATGGTAGGTATTCCTACATATGGATGGCTTTAAAGTGCCGTGCCAGCCAGCCAAGCCAGCTTTCATGCGAGGACAACTTTTACACTGAAAAGCAAAATGGAAGAAGATGAAGAAAGTTTTTTTATTCTTTTTCTTCTATAAAGCATCACTGCTCATTCCTTTGGTAGTTTTTTAAAAGAGAGAAAATAAAAAAAGCCAGGCAGGAGGGAGAACAGAGAAACGGCATGGCAGAGAGATATCTTCAAGAACCAGGCACGAAAACTTCTTTTTAAAAATGGAGACAGTGAGAAGTATATAATGTAATAAAAAAGTGGTTTGGGCTATTTCTTCTTAAAAAATGTGTGTTTGAAGAAAAATGCTCTACTTTTTTTCTCCTTTTCTAGAGAAGTTCTTTTAAAATATAGATTTATTATTTAATACCTAATAATGTTTGTAGAATAAACTACTTCTCATGTAAGTTTATTGTAATAAAAAATGTGGAGAAAAGGCACAAAAAAAAGTTTAAATTAGGTACATGAAAAAGTTGAAAAGTTGGTAATATGTATTGATTTAAATGGTTTATTTTTTTGTAGAACGTACGGTCAATATCATCGGAATCATTATCACATGATACATATAAGTAATGTGTAAGCGGAATTAATTTTAGAGACGAACCAACTAATTTTAATTATACATAGGTCGTTCTTGCTCTTTAATGTTCTCATAATTAAATTGCCAACTTTTTGGTATATCGATCTATAAAGTTACATGGCATGATGGAACAGATAATGTTTAAATCAACGTGGAAGTTATTACATCACTGTTTTACTTTCCATTAGCTATTTATGGCAATTTACTGAAGCATGAATATCGTAACTGATTTTTTTTGTTTTAAACACATTTGTGAATTCGTGAACACAAAATTCCTTTTTAAGTAGTGAAACTGTTGCGTCGATTATTGTACCAAGATAAAAGCCTTTTTCGTAGATTTTGACGCATTAAAAAAATTGTAACTTTAGCCCCTCTTTCGGGTAGACAAGATTGACATGTCGAATAAATGAATGCTTTTACGATTAGATGGGAAATTAGGTTTTAAGACTTCGCATTAAACTGTTATTTTGTTATGTTTGATCTAAAAATACCATTATAAAAAAGGTAAGCTAAACCTATTAGGCAACGAATGGTTTTAAAACTTCATAACTACGGTTCCATGACTTGATGCAAAACATCTCGCCTGATTGTAAGCACTGTGGTCAGACGTAAAGAATAACTTCTGAATGAGAAAAGATTACAAAACTGGCGGTTAAGCTAGTGGCCTTCGCAAAACTACAATGGACACTAGTTTAACAGGAATGTGACAATAGCTTTTATCTTAACGAATTAACAAAGGAGCTTATTTTGCTTCTACACAATTATCATCGCCGCCGCTACGATTCTAATAAAAGATAAGATACTCTCCTTTAATTTCCTTGTCTCCTTCTTACAGCAAATAAAAGGTTTAAGTAATGTTTTAGCTGTAACGCAACTGAAGAAGAAAAATACAAAGCAATATTTAATCTCGATTTAACTTTATACGGAATGTGACTTTTATTTAACCTGGAACTAAAATCCCTTCTTCCCAACAAAATTTTTGCACCTACTTCGCCACTCCACTCAACTTCAGGAAATAAGTAAAGATAATAAATTCGTTAGTTGAGGTAGATTTAATAGATTTTCTTTCCCTTTTTTTAGCAAAAAAGTTACAGCCAGCATAAGAAGAAGTCCAAGCACAAGCAGAGTAAGGCACGATTGACGTGCAGGAAAAATTGCTGTAAATGCTTCAGAGAAAACATGTACGTAGGTATCTATCTCAAAAGATATTTAAGATATTATGACGAGAGGGAGATAAGTTTCTATAAAAGACAACTTTGTCAGGAGGTTGAAAATCAGGAGACAGGAAACGAAAAGAAAAAGCTTTTAGTTTTTCGAGTTTTTCTGGAGTTAATCTTCACTCAAGTAGAATGAAGTTGCGTACCGTTGAGCTGCAAGTTTAAGTTGAGTTGAGTTGAGAATTTCCCTTGTCAGAAACAAGAGGCATACATATTAGAAAAGGAAAAAGTCCAAAAAAGGTAAAGTGAGGATGGATAGCAAAAGAAGTAGAAGCTGAAGAAGAAAAAGCAGAAATTTCGCTATATTACTCACCATCATCACTATCACCAACTCTTTCTTTTGTTTGAAAGAAGTTTTCTCACAGGAAAGTGAGAAAGGATGGGAAAGTTGATGAGAGTGTGATTACGTACAACATACAAAATCTGCATATTTTAAGTGGTGGTGGTAGTAGTTAGTAGTAGACGAGGTGGCTTGTGCAAAGTACAATAAAGTCAAGTCTAAATCGTTCAGAAAGAAGAAATAAGTATATTTTTACTTTTTACAGATAAGTAAATAACCCACATGGGTGAAATACATACATTCCTATTCTCTCAGAGAAGAAGCAAGAGAGAGAGAGAGCGACTCTGAAAAGTAGAAGTAAATTTCCATTCACTTTTCTTCTTCTCTTAAAACCACCACCGCCATAATTTTTCATTCCTTTGTCTCTCTTCAACATAATCAACATCATTCTCGTCGTACGTATGTAGTACAAGTTAAGCCGGTGGTATATTATCATCAGTCAACTTTGAAGCTTTAAAAGGGAAAAGATCACGATCAGAAATCATTTTGAGAGATGTCAGAGAGGAACTTACTCCTTTTATTTCTCTCCAGACGTACTATATTACTTAAAGTAGCGGCATGGCAGCAGCTCATAGTTCCCTGCTTGGATTCTAGTCTCCTTCCAAAAATGGGATTGGAAACGAATTTGTCATCATTTATGAGTAGGACAAAAAAAGTGAGGAGAGTTTTGAACTTTCTTTCTCTCTCTCTTTAGTTTACTCTTAAAATAGTTTTTTTTCGTTTCAATGGGAGCTTGAGCTTGAGAGGCTGCTCTGCTGCACAAAAAAAAGAACCAGGAAGAAATTGAAGGAGAAGACATTTACTACGTTTGGAATTGACCTAGTGACGCCGATCGCGTAGATGACAATCGTAAAGTTAAGCTTAAAGTATTTTAGGATTAATTATACCTTCTTTCTATCTACAAATGGAGTAACAGTGCTCCATTTTCATTCAACGGCAACTACGCCAACTTCAACTCAACGAGCGAGTTTTTGGAGAGGTTCTTGTACCAGTTTGCATACATAATACGCAGTTTAGTTTAAAATCTGGATTTTTGTACATTCTACATTTATCCAATCGATATTACTTTGAATTAGATATAAATATAGGAACAAATTTTTCTGAATTTTCCATCTACGGATTGAGAAACATATTAAACTTAAAAATAAACTTAGAGTCGCACAAATAGTATTTTATTTAAAACAGAATTTATTTCCGAGTCTCTCCATAAAATGAATGTTTGTTTTGATTAATTGCTCGGTTAGAATAAATATTGATTTTTGATTTTCCTTCTCCAAGCAACAAAAAGTAATTAGCCATGTTGCTCTAAACTCTAAACATTAATGCTTCCCATTCTGGTCTAAAATTCTAATAATAAATCATTAAGGAGTGGTCATTATTGTTATTAATATTATTATTTTACTACTGCTATTATTGTATTACTCCTACTACTGAGACAAAACATAATAACACAGTCACATCACAGCACAGCGTAATGTGTTCATTTTATAGGAATAAAATTTTAATCAAAAATGATATTTATCTTTGTACAAAAGAAAATTAAAGAAAAACACACGAGGGAAGGAGAGAGGAAAGTAGGCAGACATCTCCTAGCAAAAAGCGAACCTAGAGTAAGAGAAAATAATATCCATAATGAAATTTTGTTTAAATTCCAACTTCCAACCCTTTTCCGTTCTTTTAACTTAAGCACTTTGCTATGGTCTCTGCCTAATCAAAGGAATGGTCGAGTAATAAAGCAGTTTAGAGCCAGAGAAAGAAACATCAACAGAGAATTTGAGCTCACCTTTTGTTGATATGTAAACTTAAAAGGGGCTGGGGAGAGCTAAAAGCTCATGTTGCTGACACCCTGCTGACCCGCATAATATCCGTTTATTATTAATGTAGTTTCAAAGTACAAGTAATTACTTTTATATGAATAATCAAACATGCATACGTACGTGGTTCTGTAGTAGCAGTATTAGTAAAGCAAATGTAGCCTGTAATAAATAAAAACTGAATTATTATTTTGTCTGTCAAAAAGCGTATAAAGTTGTAATATTTTTGTAATAATAACGCAAAGCATCGTATTTAGCACAAATGTATATTATTTCGTGTATTTACTAAACAAATCATGAATATTTTATACAGTTTAAGTTCACTTTGCGTAGTTAGAAACTTGGAAGCATTAAATGAATCAAACTCTTACTAGTTTAGGGTTTGACGCATGTAAAATATTTTTGTATATTTTGTGATGTGTGATGAGTAAAGATTAAAAATATCCTATCATAAGGTCTTTGACGTGCCAGTATTTGTTTGTAGGCAGTGCGTGCACGAAACTAAGAATAAGTTTACATATATTCCAAATATTATATATTTCATATTTGCAACACTAAACAGAGATAAGTTTTGCATGCAAACATTATAAAAGCGAATTGCACCCTTTTGGTTTCAATTATGCAATTAAATGTATTTTCGTGTAAGCAAAAAAAAATCATGTAAAAGCGTACGTACTGCTACTGCTTTGCTTTCTACTCGTCAATTTACCTTACAAGTATTTAATGTGGACTTGTAAATAGGCTTGAGTTAGTTAGTTGGACACAATCTCTAAAACGTTTTACCTCTTCCAGTTCCATTTCCATAACCATTTAATTTTAATAATAAAGTACTTACTATGTCTAATATGAATATTAATACATCATTTTTCCGTCTGTCATAAACAGTTGTTTATTTAGTTATCTTCGTTTCACATCTCTCACATCAACTAAAGGTTTACGTCCGGTGAAAACAGAAATATCCCGAATCGGTGACGCTAACTGTGAGTGTGAGTAGAGTAAGGGGGTTGCTTTTATATTTTATCGTGAAATGAAATGACTGGGTGAGCTCAAGCTCGTAAGCAGAAAAGGTAATGAATACTGTGTGCCATGCCATTATACATCTGACAATGAAAATTGTTTGAAATGATTTTATTCATTTCATTTGAAAAAAAAAGTTGCTTTGATCTTTTCTGTTGTCTTCTCGGAAAAGTGTGGATGGAAAGAGGATGGAGTGAGAGAGTGAGCGAAAAAAAAGACGAAAGAGAATGTTGCCGATAGTTTTAGACGGCTTCCTTCCTTCCTTTCATGAAGTGTGAAACTTGAGCTTTTTTATGATAGAAATCATGGAAATGGAAATCATAATGCTTAAGAACTTGCGTCAAAGAGCTCAAGCTTACTCACTCGCGCACTCACTCAAGTCACATTATAAAAAGTAATATGCATAGTAATATATTGAATTGAATAAAATCGTACATGCTCACAGTCCACTAGTGCTACTCCCATTCTCGCAGTCGTTCATTTACATAAAGTCTGTATCTACTTCCGATTACGCTGTCATAAATATATGTCAACTTTCATATCAAAAACTTTAACGCGTTTCACCAGCCGCGAGAGCCAAAGCAAGAGGTGTGGCAATCCGCTTTGTTCAAACGACGGGAAAAAAGCACGTAGTCATAGTCATTCATATCACTTCCCTCGCTCGCTCGTCGTCAGTTCAAGATAAAATTGGAAAGCTCACATACTCACATCGTCACATCACACCATTCTCAACCACCACCACCACCGTCATGTCATCATCCTATTCTATTGATGGTGACGAGAGAGGTGTTGGTACGTAAATACGTTACGTACCACGTTTGAACTGAACGGAAGCTTTAGTTTAGAATGTGACCATTTTGTTTGATTAGAATATTCTCTGTAAGTATTCCCCTAAAAATGAACTAATGAACATTAACAGTAGACATTTTCGGCCATAATATTGATGCAATCTCTCTGTCGTTCTAATTCCAATCCATCTTCTTATATTGAACTTTTAACCTTTTTTTTCTTATATTAAGCTGAACCTGCAGACAAAATGTTGTGCTTTCGTTTTTTCTTTTATAATAAAATCATTTATTTTGGCTTTGGGAGCTGTTTTGTTGTTTCACACTACCAGTACCGGATTATTATTTCTATTACTTACTAATATTGAAAGTACGGAGAGAGCACAAAAGCATGACTTAACTTTTTTGGTTGACGCGTATCCAACTTTTACACATGTGTACGTGTTTCTGTAATTCTTTCATATTATGGGATTGAAAAAGTCATCAGGGTAATGGCAGGGTGTGAGGAGTTGTTTTGTTATTATCTTCCTATTTAATCTCCTCCCGTTTTTTGTTGGCTGGTGGTGGAAACTGGAAGTTAAAGTTAAGGCTAAGCACATGCCTGGAGATTAAAAGGAAAAAGAAAAAGAGTCTTAAAAACGAAAAAAATGTGTTGACGTAGGGTGAGTGTACCATACCGTGTCAATGAAGTGAGGAATAGAGAGAGTAAGAAAAAAATAAGTAGTTACTTTATCTTTACCCACTACGAACTAATTCCACCCCACAATACTTCATTCTGTACAAAATGACATACGACGCGACACAACGCAACACAGTAGCTGCTGTAATGTGGTTGCTATTGAAGCTAAAATCAAATATCGTACACCGTACAAAAATTAGAAATCTCCACTGAAAAATTTGCACTTTTCTGGGTACGGCTACAGAAAACTGGAAAGGGGTGAAAAGGGCGGGTGGGTGTAATGTGAACTCTTATTTTAACCTGCCATATTAACTACTGGCCGTTGTAGTGTTTTAAAAAGAAAATTCTTGGTATTCAGCAAATGACTAAACAAGGTTAAAAGTAATTACTCAATTTTACTGCGTTAATTGAGCTGTATTATTTGGTTTGGCTTAAAGTCAAATTATTATTACACACAATCGACAAACAAATCTGTAACAAGTACAGGCTCAAAATTTCACAATTTATTTTTGTTGGCATTTATTCAATACTGTTGTAAAGGATTGAGACTTCAAATTATGATTATGACTGATGATGATGACTCACTTTAACGTGTTGTTGGCGAAAATCATGAAACTCTATTGATTCTTTTTTTCCCAAGCATAATATTTTTGTATCAGAATGATAAAATGAATCCATTCTATTTGCAATTGAGCTTTAGCTTTCTCATTGAGTATAATAAATTGAATAAACTGTCTCAATCGTCCCTCTCAAGTATCTACCTAAACAGAAAGTGTCAAGGTTAAAACTTACTTACGTTAGAAGCTTACTTACTAGTATACAAAGCTAAACCGCTTGCATTTGGTTTGGTTTTGTTTGTTTGATCTGATTCTCTGATTCACAAATAACGACATGTGAATAAATATAAGAACCCTTGAAATAAAATGCGATGCAATTCAAACAACAACTCCAGAAACTCCAGAAAAAATAGCACTTCATATATAATGTACTAAAGCAACTTGATTTGACATGTCGTGGAGTGGATGTGGAAAATGGATACCCATGACATTTCTCTATTACCGAAACTGAAACTCTAACGTAACGTATAAAAAAACCGTCTTCGTTTCGTATTAACTTCTCAATTTTCAATTTTCCCTTGATTATTAACCATTCATTCCTCATCCATCATCATCCGATCTGTCTTCTTCTCCTTCTCTTTTATTGCCTGACTTGACTCAAGGTCCAATAATAATACAAAAATGGTAAAAATGGTAAAAAGCAACAGTTACAGTTTATGTTACATTACAAGGCAACCTTGATACTTCACACCAAGGACGTTTCAATAAAGGGAACCACTGAAGGATGAAATGTAGCACAAAAATCCTCAAAAAAATACAAATCGACAAGAGAGAGAGAGAGACTTTTTCTATTAAAGAGTGGATGGGTGCATGTGTGAAAGGAAAAGCTTTTGATATTGAATTCATTTCTTTTTTCGTGAAAACCTTTTTCCTTCCTTCCTTCCTTCCGTTTCATAAAGCAATATCGAATCGGAGAAGCTAAGCTTTCTGAATATGAATGTAGAACGGTAACAGCAGTAACACTGACATCAATTTCTAAGCTGGAGAGCATTCATTCCCATTCCATTCCCTTCCCCAATTTCAATAGCCAATTAATGTACTCAACCTACCCAAAGTGGGTTAATGTAATATTTAAAAGATATTTGATTTTACTCTTCAACGCGTTTGCTTGCCCTTGTAGTAGAACATCCAAGTTCGACCCTCTCCTCT